>JAUTBV010157525.1:0-10253 GCA_032361325.1 Lepetodrilus fucensis | reverse complement strand
TGCCCGTAAAACACAGGGTATGCAGCCAAGGGATACAACGAATAGTCGAGATGGGTCACATGGGCTAGGCAAGATGACGTAACCCCCACGCAACACTCGCGTGTCTAGTGGAACTCTGATTGGTTGATATACAATGTACCGGTATGCATATATTCATCCTGGCTTTTCATCCACGAAAACAGTTCTATAAAGGCAGTGATCCCAGGGTATTTGACAGAGGTTATTGTTGTCATAATGGCCTGTGTTTACGAGGATGGATCATATTTAACACAAGTCAGGTTAAATATCTGTCAGGTTCTTCTCACTGAAATGTCCCACAGAGAATTTCTAGCTAAATGGCAACAAAAGTGACAGGACTATCTCCATAAGAAGAGGTAGAATGGAACCATATATAATGGTACTATAATAATCAGCTGATTATCATGTAGATTCAGGAGTTACCATTTTTGGCAAAGTTGGTAGAGTGTTGATACCACTCGGGTTCGAATCCCAGGATCTAGATGATACTGTTACACATATATATTGGTATTGATGGTCAAGATTAATGCCACTCACCTCCTTTGCACGGTGTTCTGTGCTGACTGTGTTGGGCTCGCCATGCCTCGATCACCTCAAATTCGCCGTTGTCTCTCTTGATTGGGAAAGACATCTGCATAACGTGGTTACATGGCTTAATAATCCTCAGAATCCCACGTACTTTCCTAACTTTGTCTTCGTGTGATAGATTCCTCCCTTTCACTTCGTCGACAAGTTTATCCTCGATCAAAGCTGCAGCTTTATCAAAGAACTTGTCGACCATTTCATTAAAACTAAGTTCGTCATCTGCTCGTTCATCAGCTTCGGTAGAGGACGAGTAGGGTCGCGAAACGGCGGCGGTTCTCGCTGCGTTTTCGAAACAAATTTGGACTCCAGGCTTCTGAGAAAGCTGAAGAATGTCCCTGGAAATACGGCGCAACATTTTAGGTACCTTGGTTATCCTACGAGCGAGATAACCGTAAAAATATACCAGATATAAGGAACACGCAGATCGTCTGCAGTTGCACTGAGTGAAACCTCGTTTTCATTGGCCGAAAACATCCTTGAGGTGACCTTCCGGTTGGAGGTGTGTCCCGCACGTGATCTAGCTATCCAATGAAATTGCGAGTTTCGGGTCATATAGGTAACTTGTCAACAATCAGTCTCAGGTGATATTAGTATATCCAACATGAAGATTAACTCGTAATATATATCCGATGATCCATTCGAGTTCATTGACACACTTACTAGCTAGTTCCCGTGTGTGCGTAAAATTAGTGGGACACCTGTTCAAAATGGCCGGGGCGCTAAAATGAGGAATCGGATACTAGTATATACTTTAACTACATAGATATTTGTATCAGGATGCATACTCTTTCTTAGAACCAATTTTATTCAATGAAATCCGTAAAGTTTGTACTGCTATGATTAGGCCTCACGATCAAGTAGGCCTACGGCAGAAGCCACCGGTATCGAGCTGGAATATCCACGTGTCAACTTCATCCTGCTTATAAATAATAATTCATACAGAGCCTATCGAGTCAACAGGTTATGGCGAAAATAACTCGGTTAATAACTTTCTAATATGCGTTCACGGGTTGCTTGTTTGTTAGTGTGTGTGTGTGTGTGTGTGCGTGCGTGTGTGTGTATGTGTGTGTGTGTGTGTGTGTGTGTATAATGTGTGTGTGAGAGACAGAGAGGGAGATGTAGACCTATTAATATGTGTATAGTGTGTCACTGTATACGTGTGTGTGTGCAAATGTGTGTGAGAGAGAGAGAGGGAGAGAAAGAGAGCGGGAGAGCGGGAGAACGACCTATAGACCTAGTATATACATATACTATTGCGTTGGGGATTGGGAAAATATAATTTCTGCATATTATGCATGCCGCATATTTCGAACAGGATTAAATACTAGTAGTTGTAATCGACTACGAGTATATAGGAACTAGGCTACATATATTACCTTGATATTAATTCAAGATATATATATATATTCTTAGTGCAAATGTAGCCTACTCATGCATGCATTAATAAACCTACAGCATAATATTATTTTGGAACAACAAACATACCCAAAAGAAGTTTAAGAGAAAGGACAAGACCGCAAATTTAGTATCTACTAAACATACATGTAGGCTTAAAATGATATATAGGAGACAAAGCATTGATGTTTTCGGTAAACATAAGTCAAGGATAACCCATTCATTGATCAACTGTCATGGTATTCATTGGGAAGCACACATGCAGAGAGATACAATATGTTCGGCCAACAAACATGTATCTTGATACAAGCCCAAGTGGGCACAATTCTACCTAAATCAAGTTTGTTTATACTATAAGACGCCTACCCGTATATATAAACATCATTCAGAATGATAACCGATGTATAAACAAAGAAAAACGTATAATTATATATTAATGCCATTTGAGTATTTTTCTTTTTACAAACAACTGCAGACTCAAGGTACATTCAAGGTAAGGTTTTAGCTATATAATTAAGTTGGCATGTAAGCTATATTGTTGCATTCCTCATATGCTTGGAGAGACGTGTGCCTTCTTTGTGCCCTATTATATATACAGACACAATTCTAATACAATATACAGTAGGCCCTAGCTTGAGAACATGGCGAGTTAGAATATGAACCGTGACGTATACTAGTATATATAGGCACAACATTTTATCCGAGGGAGGCCAGTTTTATGTACTCGTCTACACCGGAAGCAATAACTATGGTATACTATAATGTGTTGCACCGCTGGCATGTTATTTGTGAGCTTTCATATCATGCCTACACCTGTACACTGATATATCGCCATACTACGGAAAACGGCAGTTTATTATATACACATGATGCATGTTTGTAAGACATGTCTTATCTTATGCATAATTCCCACACATTTATAGCGACACTTAACAGATTAGCGTCACTTTTATAGCACTCTTAATACATTACACATGATAACATAATTTTATGTAGGCCTATAATGCCCTATATACATGTATAATTGCATGTATGATATGATTTAATTAATTTTATTATGAGTGTATATTTTACATAATATGGTGATATGATTTTAAACATGGTCAAACGAGATGTTGTTATTAGGGCTATAATAATATATTACATATAATTTATTTTAGTAATTTAATACCTAGGTATATCATGATTGTATATTTGTTATAATTATATTAATAGTATACACTATTTTGGTAAAATAACAACAGTTATTTGGTATATAAAGGAAGTATTTGTTATCATGAAAGTTATGTATGTCATTACATCAGATGTATACGAGGTCATTATATTTTGAGCAGCGTTTCGACAACGGGGTAAATGATTGGTTATAAAGTAGTATAATCTGATGATCATATCGGTCAAGTTTGGGCGTGGCTATAAGACTTAGTACTGTATGCTTAAATGTACCGTCAATCATATCGGTAAAGTTCAGGTATGACCAGGTATATAACAATCTTATCGGTAGAGGTAGTAGGAATCACCATGTATGTATAGGCTGGGTGCATATATACAGACACGTCGTGCACTGTTTAAGTGGTAACATTGAGGTAGACTATATATTCCGAATAGATTAGTAAACTTGATGAGTGATTAATCTACCTTATTAAATGCCAAGTAGATCGATCAAGTTGATTGTTTTCCCCATGCGCGCGCATACACAGACAGACAGACAGACACACACACACACACACACACACACACACACACACACACAAGCACCACACCCGCATATCTGTATACTAGTATATATATATATGTATATATGGAAATTTACCAACAATTTTATGAATAATTTTGGAGTGTACAGATTACATAAACACAAAACTTTTATGAAATACAAGACTTGTCTATTGATTTGTCTGTACAACTGGGGTGCTGTTTAAGTGTGTTTTATGAGCACATATATCTGCAGATGCATCCAGGATTATATATAATAATGTGACATAATATAGGAGCACGGTTTATATCTCTATACACAGTAGTAGGCCTATATGAGACACTACACCTACTACGGTGTAGTGTTACATCCCTTATAGGATTGACATTACTCCGATTGCAATGAAGGATTAACTTGCAGAAGTTTAATAAGTTGACGCAACGTCTCCACCTTTGTTTCTTGGTATAATGTTACTTTTAGTACAGTAGTAGGTCTATAGACTACTAAAAACAAACACACAAAAAACAAACAATAGTGTTAATGTTTTCTATATTAGTTATATATAGTAGGCTACATGTATATCACTTTACTCAGTAAACACATATAATAGGCATAATATGGTATTCGAGAAAAAAGCTTGAATATCCTCTATATAAACGTTCGTGACCTCCTGGATGTCCTACTTTCGTTACAGTTGTACTAATCCAGGAAGTCTCTCACTGCCCAGGCTGTCCGTGTCGTAAGCACTACACTGCATGGTCATGGTACACCTATCATATAATCAACCAAGATGCCCTTATTACCGTATATGTAGGCCCTATAGGCCTACCGCGGTGTAACAGTATGTATATACATGTATAGAAGTCTGTCATGCAGATCTTTGCATGTATAATAATATAATAGTATATCTATATATTCCATATATACTTTGTGCGAGTATGATCCTATACGGTCTATTTAGGCGAATTTGTGAAGATTGCCAACCGAATTACCGTGGATCTTGCTAAGAAAGGATTTATTCGTACATGGAACTTCTGATCTTGCTAAGAAAGGATCGTTCATGCATGTACGGTAACACGTGATCTGTTGGTATTGTATATCCATCTAGGTATAGTTCTTGAAAGTAAACTGTATACACATTTGGACATATAGTAATTCCGTGTGAAACACGAACATCTAAAACGTTGAAAAATATCGACAATTCTAAGATAAGACAGCGTGGGAAATGGAGATAAATAAATAATGGAACGGCAGGGAACATAGTATAGAGGACGGGCAAGCTATCTTGTATAAGTGAGAGTCACACGTAGAACTTTAACCCTTTCCCTGCTGGATTAGTCCAGTTGTATTCAGCAGGGAAAGGGTTGTCAATTGCTAGTCCAGACGCCAAGGTTATGAAATTATTCTACTTATTTTTGTAAGTAGCCTACGATTCTATGCCCAACTCTTTAAAGTTTTGTTCAAATCAACACAATATTTGAGTACCGGTGTGTGAAATCGTACTATAGGTTTCAGGCCTAACTGGAGGCCTGTCATCCTCTCATTCCAGGGATACTTTATTACGCTCAGGACTCGCTGCATAGTACCACAGTGAAGTGTGAACGTAATTAAAGGTACCCCTGGGGTGCGAGGATGGAGGCCTGTAAAATGGTCCCGCAATGGCAAATAACTGGACATTCAGAACTTACATTAGCAGACATTTCTACAATAAAATAAAATGATAATCATAGTTCATTTCCGGTGCCCTGCGGAAAGTAGCGAAAAAGAATAATTCGTTTTAATTCGATTGGCCGCATATGAGAAGAATAATTTCGTAAGAGATAACAAAAAGTTATGGCCATTTAGAACACCATATATATAGCCGTATGTTATGATTACACGTACATTTCGCAGATAAGCAAAATCCTGTTGGCCTTGGTACATTTAAGACTATTATATATAGAAGTGTGTACGTGTTCATGCCACTTTGGTAATGTGTGAATGTGTCAGTTGCTGCATATGCAATTGCTTTTTCTTCCATTATTAAAAGTGTCAAGCTCTTCATGACTATTTTGGTATCTTACTGGATAATTATGATTTTATGGACTCGTATATTTGTTTGGTAGTCCTAATCATGGTGAAAACATAGGCCATCATGCATCACACGTATAGGCATCCTCTGACTAATACGGTGGTCCTCATTTTAGTATCCAATTAAGGTACTGAAATTCTACGAGCTGTTGGTAGAGGATGCTAAATTTAGACACATGTCTGTCTAGAAGCATACATTCAGCTTCTAGTTTTATATTTCCTTGTAGCTCCTATGGCTATATAGTAAAGTAAACGTACGCGTAAAATGTTAGGGAAAGGTATACTCAACTGTATAGTATTATATAAACTATATTTCGGACGAGTTCTCCTTCACATTCAGTGCGAGTATCGTTTCCTGTTTCCGCTGGTGGATCTGCCTACAACTATCTTTCTAAGAAAGAAACATGATGGCTCTTATATCTATATTACGAGACCACAAGAACTCTAGCGATCTCTATTTCTGGTTACATGGGATCTACACTTGTTCTCATAGTGGATATGAGAACTTCTCATAGTGGATATGAGAACTTCTCAAAACGATACGCTAGACAGTGTAATATATTAGATTTACTATTTTTGTTGTTATTGCTAGACTAGTTTGACATACCCTTATTTTTACATATACCAATTACCCTGCATCCTATCAATATCACGTCAGAAAGGTAACTTCCAAGAACATTGATGCTGGGCTCCCTGGCTGGATTAGAACCTTTGGCTCAGGTTCAATGTTTTACCATTGCGCTACCAACCAATCCTGCTTTGCACAAAATAAGTAAATATAGACGAAAGAAGTTTATTCAGCAGATGGAAATCTAACAAACAATGTATGATAAATATGGATGCCGAAAGTATATGTTTCAGGAAATAACACAACCAAATACAAGTAACAACCATGAATACATGTACTAATGGATACCCTGCTGCCTCTATCTGCATCTCACACTGTTGAAAAGCAGAAACATTTGGTAGGAAATTATTTGGTTACAAGAAAGTGAAGACTATAGTACATGCATTCAGTGTTCTAGAAAATTAAATAAATCTGCATTAACCCTCTCCCTGCTGGATTAGTCACAGACACTGCTTTCTATGGCATCTCTGGTTCACTGTGGTTGCCTCCAGCACAAAGAGAGTTAATCATGTTAGGGTAAGTTTCACAAAGTGATTGTAGCATAGCAATTAACACATACCTAGTCCTTATCAACGAGATTGGATGGCGATTTTATTTTTTAAATGTTATTGTAAAAAAATGATTTTGTTAATACATTTCTTTTTACGATTGTTCTATAAAGTAAAATGTCCTACAAAAAAATGGAGCAAAACTGCATCCAACACATTTGACAAGGACTAGCACATGTTGTGTCGTTACACATCAACATTTTAACACATCAAGAATTCTATTGCTACAATCTCCTTGGAAAACTGAGCAAGCCTACAGTGGACTATCTAAAGAATTATTTCACAAATACAAAAATCTATTAGTATACAAAACCCTTTTGTGAAAATTACCCTGGTATGCTGGAACATAGACTTATTATTTTTCATTATTATTCTTTTTTAGATTATTCGTAGCAACCATTGTAATAATTGGTTTATGACAAAGAGTTTTCTTAATTAAAATGCATCATGTAATACATTTTACATTTGTATATAAATTTAACAGAGAAAAACTTATAGTAATATACTTGCTTAGAAATGGTTTGTAAGTAAAAGTAAAAATAAACTACATTTTTTATTGAAACATCCTATTTTTAACCATTTGGTTTAATGTGTAGGATATTATATAAATTAATTGTAAGGAGGCAGTCACACCAAGCCCGATAACAATAACAATACCTAGACTGTTCAGAATATTATACCTGCAAAATGTATGAAATCTAATCCTTGTAGTGTAAATGGTACAATATTTTGCGCTTATGATTTTATCAAGAATCTCCTTATCATGCTCAGTGTGACAACACCTAAGTTTTAGTGGTTGAAATATGCATGGAGATGCTAAATATAATGTTTGAAATAGTGTACAGAAATGTTTGTTTTCTTAAATGATGTTAAACAACCACTCCATTGATGGGTTACATGATTAAGAATAACGCTTTAGATTTTTGTTGTTGTTGATTTGATGATATTACATTTTGGAAAGCAAATGTCAATTTTTAATCACGCAATGAATGTAAACTTGATACTATAAAGCAATACAAAGGAATTGAGTAAAAATAAAATAAGCAATTTGTACATGTTTCAGATCAGATTTGAAAACAGATAATAGCTGTTCTATATATCACAGAGCTACAAAATAAACAAAGACTCCCTTGTAATAAATTTAACTATTTTGTCTTTGATTTGATAATCGCATTTATTTGCAGGCATTCAACAATGGATTATGTATTTACAATAATATCATTATTTTTATCTTACACAACCACATTTCAATACAAACATTCATCTGGTTTTGCATCTTTAGTTGTTTTGATTATCTGAATTAGTGGTTTTTTTCGCAGCAGAATATTTCACAGAGCATAATGTGGTTTCAACATCAAATCATCAAGTGTCTACTACAAAATACTAGTATCTTTATATTTGTTTTAATCCTTAAAAATAATACCCTCTAATCGAGTGGAAAATGCCTTTAATTTCGGATAGTTGATTAACACATTTCGAGTGATGACATTATCGAGTGGTATGATGGAAATTAAAAAGACCACTGTATTACTTTCTCACGTGACAAGTCAAATGAAAGTTATGAAAGGTACAAGAGCTGCATGACATTTGCATAGCAAGTTTCTACACACTCAAGCCAGGGAAGCAACTAACTTATCTCCATTCACATGGAACATGAACATTTAATTTTCATAGAGTTCATACATTCACAACTTTGTATAATGAGGTATGTTGCTGGTTTATCTGCATTCTCTCACTGTTTTTAAAAATGTTCATTTACAAGTGAAAAAAAAAGAAAAAGATAATAAATACACATTGCTTTAGGATTTCCAAATCCGTAGATTTTTCTGAAAATGAAAATCCCATGCTTAATGCACTGTAACATTCAAATCCAAGTGTTATGTTACCAAGATTCTGAAAAATACAAAGATATTGCCTGTATGGTTGGTATGGCTAATTTATGTGTTTGCATATGTACTACATTTCTAACATGCAAATTTGTCAGATATATTTTCAATGTAATTTTAAGAACAAATATTCTTCAAGAATATACTTTACTGATATTTTTCCACTGAAATATTTGCACTGTAATAACATTTTCCATAATCAGTTTACCTGGTAAATGTAATATTTTGTAGGATAATTTCCTAATAATTTTGAAAACTTCTTCATTAAATTTCTAACATATTTATAGGATGTTTTTGTTTTCATGATTTCCTTTGACCTGAACAATGGTTAGTAAATTCCTATAGTATAACCAAAATTAAATTAAATTATTTTCAAAAACATTCAAATTAAATGAAACAACCTCCATTACACAAGAATACTATTCTGATATGACATAGGCTGCCTGACATTAAATATTGTGGATTCAATGCTTTCACAACAGTGTATTACGTACGGTAAATGACTCCAAACATCAAATACAATCATAATGGATAATGCCTACAAAGCAAAACCGACAATGTAACATCAAAAATAATATATAATTCTACTGAGATTGTCCTGACATACCTTATGGTAAATATACGGAATCTTGATAAAATTCTTTTATTCAAATCTACTCTATAAAAATTGTCATCAATATAAAAATGTAATAGCATTTACTTGATAAAGAAACATACATGTATATATATATAGAAAGTTCATCTATTTCTACGATAAGTACAATTCCTACTGCAGCTTTTGCTGGATTAGCGCGAAAGCAACAAAAAAAAAATCAAAATAATTAAACATTGCACTTTTTGCTTTAACTATGTTTCCATAGAGATTGGCACCAAATATGTCTTAGGATAACTTTGCCAAAAACATAACATTTCGGACAACTACTTGAAATTGAACACACAAAATATTGATTCCTTATAACTGTCAAGAGACCGTTAACGTAAACATATTTTGCCAAGAGCTGCACTGCTTGTGAAATATAGCACAATGAGAGTAATACAAAATGAGTACAAAATGGTGAGACAACAATCAAACCTCATGAATACATTTTTCTCATGGGTCCAATTAACCAGGAAACTTCACCGTAGAACTCAATAGGTGTAGATTTTTGTAAGATTATTGACATACCGGCAGGTAATAAATTTCCGAAAACATATGTTCAATTTCTGGGGTCCGAATCTACATTGTTACAATCGATTGTAAACTGGTTGTAAGATGACGACAGTGACCACCAGTCTCGTCTCACAATCATTGTAAAGATAAGATAGCGTTGCAGATCAGGAAGACGATTCTCAAAACATTTGTACGATCTTCTTAGCTTAAAGGCATAATATCACAGATATTTATGGTTGTTTTGGACTAGTTCTTAGCTATAACTGCAAAGTACATTCAC
>JAUTBV010157514.1:0-10253 GCA_032361325.1 Lepetodrilus fucensis | reverse complement strand
TAAAGAGAGACAATAATGGAGAGCTATATAGAGAGAGGGAGGGATATATATATATATATATATATATATATATATAGAGAGAGAGAGAGAGAGAGAGAGAGAGGGAGGGAGAGAGGGAGAGAGAGAAGGGGATGGAGAGAGAGAGAGAGAGAGGGAGGGAGAGAGGGAGAGAGAGAAGGGGATGGAGATATATAGAGAGAGAGAAGGAGAGAGAGAGAGAGAGAAAGAAAATATATAGACTAAACCACATGGCCAGGTTGATTCCTTTATTATGTTATAATTTCTGATAACTGCTGTCTAGAAAATATCCATTAATAGATTTACTTTGAAGTTAAGAAAAAGCACACCAGCCTAATTATGTTGCATAGAGAGATAAAGCATGTACACCGATGTATCGTGGCCTGTCTCAGATGTACAAGCAGGCGGGTAGTCTGAGCACCTTGGGCCAGTTACTCCGCAGTGGCAGCGTGTTTTAAATACTAGTAAGAAAAGTATATAGAGAATCTCTACCGCTTGTCTCTTCATATCAATGTTATCCTATTCGCTGATTAAATTAACCAAAATCCTCGGCAAAGCTTCTGTTTTTGTTTCCTTGTATCCACTTGTAGGATACTATTTTTATAGTAGCATTTATATCAACAGACATTCGATGGCGATTCTCTATATATTATCTTATTTAGAATATGCTGCAACTATATTTAAATGATGTACAGAAAACATAACTGCTCTACTGGATAGTACACGTGCCCATTACTGAAAGAAAATCAGGAAAACCTTTTCAGTGCGAGCGCTGAGCAGGTGTGTTGTTAAGATAACGTATTGATCCGTGTAACTTGATAATGTTCTTTAAGCTCTTGAAATCCCCATAACACAAATATCCACGTGGAATTCATCGCTTATCAAAATGTATGCTATAAATCTAGATCAGATTAGTATATATAAATGTACAATATCCAATCTATTAAATAAATTGAATGTGATTGATATGAGAACAAAATTCCGTCTTTCATAAATAGGATTCTCTAGCAAACATTAACCAATCAGTAAGCTTAATACAGCAATTACGCCATCTTGCCGCAGTAGCGCTACCGCAGTGCCGTGACAAGCTATTAGTTACGTTAATACGACGCTGATACCGTGGTGTTTTAAAGGATATAGTATGTGTAATTCCATCACCTATTTTTACTTCGTTCTTACATCCTTGAAAGTGTCTCTTCCAGGCAGTGGTAACGTGATGGATGAGAACATTTTATTTTTCTTATTGTCAGATCATGTAAGTCACGCTAGTTTAAACAGCAGGAAGTTTTATCTTACATGAAGGACGTGACTAGGCCGAGAAGCTCTGGCCGTCATAGTACAGCTTGCCGCTGTATGACGGCAGAGGGTAGCCTCCATCAAAGCCAAGGGGCGCGCAGTTTGCCGAGTGTGCCAGCGGTGTAGCTGAAAGATATGGCATACATTCGCGCACAAGTGTCAAGTTGGTATCGTTTGATAGAGTGTCCATTTATCTATCTAAAATGCACTTACTTCAATTTTTTAACGTTGCATAAAAAACGGATTGGACTCCAGACGTGATTGTTGATACCACGTCGTTTTCTGGATTCCAATCCGTCTTTATGCAACGTTAAAAAGTTAGAAGTAAATGCATTTTAGATAAATAAATGGACACTCTATCAAACGATACCAACTTGTGCGCGAATGCATGCCATATTTTTCAGCTACACGGCTAGCGCACTCGGCGAACCGCGCGCCCCTTGGTTTTTGATGGAGGGTACCCTCTGCCGTCATACAGCGTCAAGCTGTACTATGACGGTCAGAGCTTCTCGGCCTAGGACGTGACGAGACGTTTCCATCGAAGCATTGGATGTTGTTCGTCACATTCAGACTCGAAGAAAATACTAAATTGTGGTACATGAGAAAAACATCCATTCGTTTATAGAGGAATTAATAGTCAAGCTATTATACAGGGTCTTCGAACAAAATATGAAATGTCTTTTACTTTTACAGAACATATAAGTCTTTAAATGTCAAGCTGGCACTGGTAATTAGTTGGGAACCCTTGCCGTTTGATTCTCAAGTTCTAATACCTGTCCCGGGTTCAGCATCTGCATCCTAAGAAAGACAGGTTTTTCATCAGACTTTTTCAACTGTATTTTGATACTATATTATGACGTCGATTGCGAACATAATTACTTATTAAGATGTTATGGATTATAAGACTGCCAGTAAATATCAAACAACTACGTGACATCATGAAGGTTTATGACATATGGGGGCGCAGGATATTAAAGTAATAATTAGCATACTATTATTGCTTCCGTCGCCACGTAGGGAAGATAGGGAGGTAAATATGTCTACAGTATATGTGTGTTATCATCATTGGTAGACTAAAATCACTAAATTGTCCATGTCTTTGCACTGGAATAATACCTAATGTGGAAACATAGTTTGCCTACTTCGGTATTTACAAGATGTCAGTATATTGTATATAAATTGTAATATTGTCAAAGTATGTGAAGATGGCGAGTCTGACTATTTTCCTTAATGTGATATTGCTTATTCTCTGACTATGTTCCAGTATGTGACACTGCTGGTGATCCTGATTATATTCTGACATTATTGTGACATTGGTGATTCTGACTATATTCTGACATGCCTATTGTGACAATGGTGATTCTGACTATAGTATGATCATGACTATTGTGACAATGGTGATTCTGACTATAGTCTGACATAACTATTGTGACAATGGTGATTCTGACCTAACTATTGTGACAATAGTGTTCTGATTATATTCTGACATGACTATTGTGACAATGGTGATTCTGACTATATTATGACATGGCTACTGTGACAATGGTGATTCTGACTATATTCTGATCATGACTACTGTGACAATGGTGATTCTGACTATATTCTTATCATGGCTATTGTGACAATGGTGAATCTGACTATATTCTGATCATGATACCATATGGCTATTATATAGCGGTGGTGAATCTGACTATATTCTGATATGGTTATTGTGACAATGGTTCTGTACGCTGATGACTCAGGAAATACATTCCAGTTGAAACAATCACTAGAAACACTTCAGAAATGACTCGTGTGTCATAAGCCTGGCAACAGTCGATTGATGTGACATAGTAAAACCCGCTTACTCTCGGATTACGGTCTGTGAGGACATATATGACAATCAAGATGAACATACCTCAAGGATTAGTAATAGTACCTGATGAAAATCCCGACACTGAACTAAGAGCCGCAGTATCAGAATAACATGGGATTAGCACTATATATATTATTTCGAAATATTAAGCATTCTAACATGACGTGTATGAATAACCTACAGCGATTGGTCATGAATATGTCTAATTGTACGATGTTTTACTTTATGATATACGCGGCTCCGTTCCTCCACTGATATATAACCGCGGAGAGTGTTTATATATTAATTATTTTAACACTAGATATTAAACATAATGTTGTATTCGATTCACGATTCTAGTGTGAGTCCCGAGTCGTGGAGTATGCGAAGTGAGTAGGCTATTCAGTACAGTACTTGCATCGAACGGCATGAGAAAACAATTTGTGAGAGAAAAACAATAATAATTAAGTTGACTCGGACTTATTCGGCTGAACTTATTTCTCACCCAGAATATTATTTTGTCAACGTTTTCAAGAAAATACGAATATATATTTTATTGTTAAAATGCACCTATGCTTTCGTTAGCCAGCTTTCAGCTTTCACTGGAGTGTGTGCGAGTTCCTGACTCAAAATGTTTCGTAATCTCGGGGCCAGGGTATCGTTTATCGAAGCTCTCTTATCATATCCACTATTAGACCATTATAAGTACACGATCCCCATGTATTAGATATCGTTACCAGAGTGCTTATGGTCTCATAATAGACATGGGAGCTTCGAGAAATGATACCCAGAGTTTAACTTTAACACTGGGAAATGATACCCAGAGTTTAACTTTAACACATAAAAGGATCGTAAGATGCTACAAACCAATTTCCCTGTAATATTTTACAGTGAAATTGAAATTGTGTTTCCCTACTTTTGCCTTCCTAATATATCTATATAGGTTGATGCACTGCCCGTCCTAATAGTGAAACTTGATGTCGCTGTGGTGTCCAATTTGTCTGGCCAACAGAACATTCCGTGGAGGATTCAGTTATTGGTAAAAGTTGCTTCATCAATGTTCTTGAATGCCTCGTAACTAACGAAAACATTGCACTAAACATTTTAAGCACCACAATAGAATTCGTAATAGTATTGAAAATCAGCATTTTGGCTCCAGTCATGAAAGTTATTTGTTGCTTCATTTAGACGAAGATAGATTATTCGAAAGAATGAATCACACTTTCCTTTTCTAATTTCCTGAAAAACACAATTGCACAGGACTGGATGGATCTTCTCTAGTTGTTACAAGTGAGAATACGGCTTCCATCCATTACCACGTCATTCATATATCCAATTTCACAATTGAAAAATGTTCCGAAATTTAAAAACATAAATTTCGAATGAGTTCCCATGGTACAGTTTGTACGGTTTAAAAAAATATGTTTGATTATACTATTGTGTCTTATCCATGTTTCCTAATAAAAACAAACTTGCGATTTAAAATATGTTTTTACCATAAAGCATAGTCACATCTAGCGCCAAGATCATCTCTTTGTGATAAGTATTCAATGCTTAAAAAATATACATTTGTTTCACTGTATTCCTGCAGTGATTGCGACTTGGCACAATTCAGATTCAGATAGCGCCAAGGGGAAGTATGCATGCAAGTCCTCCCGATGTGTATTAAAGTTTATGGTTTTGTCATTGCAAGAACGACCCCTGGTAGTACTAGTACCTGTCTATACGTCTCTGTACGTATTTATAACACGACATTCAATTAAGTCGGTCTACCTCGTGGGATTAGTCTAGCTGTGTGTATCCATAGGTAATGTTTCGTTCTCCGGGGCTCCGTATCTCCAACCAGCTTCCGTACTATTGTATCTTCTGTGCGGTATGGTCAAAAAACATGACCGTACTATTATGTAGGAGGGTGTTATATATGATACCAAACATGTACAGTGCTGAAACTATATGGAATTGTTTCTTCTATGTTACCATAGCTCTGGAACCAGTTCATACAGTTCGTACAAGGTACATCTGTCTAATGGTGATATATACAAGTGTAGCCGCTTTCTCGTAAAGAACAGGAAGTATTAACCCTCTCCCTGTTGGATTACGTGCAGGCACAGCTCATTAAGGCACATCCGGTTTTCCTTCAGCATGTTGAGGGTTAAGCATGGCATTGCTAACACTGAAGGACTATTATAATCTAAGTTAATTGGTTCAGCTGCTATCTGTCGATTATATTTAATTGAATAGCATGGGATGAATACAGATAATCTCTCCCATTACCATTGTAATTGTAATTGGAAACTATAGACTAGGATGTACGACTTCGTACGCATTTATATCCCTTATAACGCCAGTAGTTATGTACTGTCGTTCCTAGATCCGGGTTGGACGACACTGATGTGTTAGATCTCAAGAAACACCTACATCAATGGGTGCCATGTTCCTCCAAGCTAAGCAGTCTCATGTCCAACTACGCCGCCTTGAAATATCTTCTGACGTCCTCGTGACGTCCAAATCTAGCCATAAACCGACTCTAGTGTTCATCTCATTCTCATTTGGATGACACAGACACGGGGTGTTAGACTGAGCGTCATTAGACACGTGTAATATCCTCATCTGATGTCCAGCGACGCATCAAACCAGTCATCCAGTCACCAATTCTATGACATTTAGAATGAGATTGTTTTCAATCTCAATGGAAATTCTGCATTGCCAGTCCTACAACCGTACTGATATTTTTTAAATATTTGTTTGTGTTCATTTTATATATAAAAAAAAGAGTTTATATTGACTGGTTTTGACGGAAGTCAGATGCACTGGGTATGTTCTACAAGTCCCAGTGTATCCAGTCTCCACCAGGAAATAACACTTGACCAGCCTCGTTCTCATGTTGGATAGACAGTTACCAGCTTTCCAGTATGCCGTAAAACTTACACCAAACCAGTTCCCTTTCCACAGAACGATCGTAGCGCTACGAGAGCCATAACTCCATATATGGTCAATTCCACGTTGCCGACATTTCATTCTGAGTCAGAGATTTGCAGTTGAACATGTTGAAATGATTGTGTATTTAATTCATTGGATAACGCTTCATGTTTTGGCAGACATATTTCTCAATTCCTCTTGGAAACTCTCAAGTAATACATTTAGAAATTGTGTCGCAACTACTACAACAACATAACAACCACGGGTTCCAGTCATCTCCATAGTATAAAATATCAACTGAATTTAATAATTGACTTAAAACAAATACTTTCTGAACTTGGTAATGATGGATGTATTTGTTTTCGTATATTTCTATACGTTTAAGGTGTCTCAGTTAGGAGGCATATGCTGTGAATAAATAAGTTCCACTAAGAAATATGGGATTTGGAAATGTCAACTTTTTAAATGTCTCATGTGGAATTGCCTATTAAGACACGGAGCCATAGATTCTGTGGAAGAGGATCCAGTAGTCTAAAGTGAAAAACAGACAGATAACTTTGTCTTTGGCTTTAGGCATGGTTGAGAGATATATCCATAGGGTGGCACACTTTGAAACATAATTGCCAATAATATGTTTTGTAATATTTCTGTTTCATGTCGCTTTCATTGTATTTATGTACGTAATGGACGCCATCGGTTTCTAACGTATGTCTCTGTCAGATCTCGTTGAAGTTACGAGTAATGACCGTCCAGGAAACAGCCTCAAGGAAAGGGCAGGAAATGACTCGGAGTTTCTAAGAGGTTATAAGAGCTGTGACTAATTATCTTGACGTCAAGCACATGTCATGACTAATGAGGACAGTTTTGTCACGGACCGGAAGCGATGTAGCCAAAGGCAGGCCGTATAAAAATGTCAGGAGTTGTCAAACAAGACTTCCTGTGATGCCCCCAAAACACAGTGTATGTACGTGTATTCAGCAATGGTTACTTCGAATACAGAACACGCCACCAACAAATATATATAATACGTATATAATTACTTGTTCAATTAAATAACACTAATTGATGCATTCAATTTGTTGAAATTTGTTACTTTATAGTACATATATAACTAAATGTTAATTATACGTAGCTGTGCAATTCGACCAAGGGGCGGGTGGTAGCGCAGCGGTGGGACGTTTGAACTTCTGAGTTGAATGTCCCGAGTTAAAATCCCGTTCGTGAAAGTTATCTTTCTGGCGCGATATTGATAGGATGCGCTGCCTGTAGAGTGGCAATGCAGATATCATCCTTCACTTTAACCTGAGCGGTCGACCATGCAATGCACGGGACCATGTGCTTCCACATGTCATGTGTATTCATAATAGCCTGTGTTTCGAGGATGGCATACTCTTATATTCATATCTCCTCCATGTCCCACAAATATATTTAGCAGTTGATCCCATTCCTCCATCCCGTTCTAGTGAATATCCGATACTGGAACCGGAAGCTAGTTTTACGTAGATGAGTGAAACCGGATTACTTCTAATTACAGGTTCGGTTCCTGACATAGAAAACACTCTCCAAGCCGGATTACAGATACTGCATTTCATTCAAAGTAGATCGACACATGAGCTCAGAGACTTCCGCCGTCTTGCACGGGCTTCAGTGGACAACTTTGATGAAGGCCTCTCATCTTAAGATGTACGTTATTAACAACAGCTGTTGGTGGCAGTTGTGTGGCTGTCAGTCGCTGGAGCTTCCCCTCCGTTCTTATGCTCTTCACTAGCTTTGTGTTGTGAGATTTCTTAGGAACACAACATAGACGTTGAAATGCCAATATGTTGGGCTACCGTAGCTTTTAAGACATTTAACACATTTAGTAGCAAACAGACTTACTGTCTGGACTAGCTTTATGTTGTGAAATTCCTAAAGAACACAAGCATGTTGAACTACCAATATGTTGGACTAAAGAAGTGTTTAGGCATTTCACACTGCATAATTAGCTATGCATACTGATATTGTAAATGAAACGGTTTCTAAATATCTTGTAGACATGGAAGGATTCAAAGGCTCACAACAACTGCATATGTCAGTTATATATATATTTACATATAATTGTAGTTGTGGTGTTATTGTAAGATACAGATAATCCAATAAAAATCACAACATACAAATATCGTTTATACTACGCTTATATTCCACATTTTTATCATTCAAACGATAGGATTTGTAAATACTATACATATGTTGCGATCTGATTTCTCTGGAGACTGCTTGGAATGAAGGCAATATTTATGCTGAAGCATTAGCAGCTTACATCTCCCTACAGAGAAGACAATGGGCGTTCCTATGATGTGAGCCTAGTTGCTGCTAATTGTCATTTTGAACGTGAATGATCGTGAGGATTTAGATCTGGTTTCCATGCACAGAAAGATTTTGTGCATGCAGTGCCGAGTACAAAATTATTACTCTGGCAAAGCTACACATGTGATGATAATAGTGTATGACTAACATGAAGGCGTACAGCCAAGGCCATTGATATGTCCATATACATACAGCATTTATACTTGCAGGTTTACTGCAACTGTCGGCGCTACGAACATTGCAGTTTTTGCTCCTGTCGTAAAACTGACGTCCGTGAAAGAATATTAAACACGGCTCTAAACCTCACAAACAATTTTGTTTTTAAAACATATAATTGAATATTATTAATCAAACATAAGACATTTATATTTATATTGATTTTCCGACAGCGACATATAACGTATTCCATTATGTAAGCTTGTTATTGCCTCTGGCAAGGTAGCTGTATTTTAGAGACGTAATTCTTAATTTGATGTTACATCAAACAGATAGTTACTTCAATATTTGAAAAATAAGATAATTATATGGGTTTTCTTTTTTTCAAAAATCGAAATGTGCAGAGTATTCTCTTACCGGCTTTTAGCTATCCATGAGAAGGTCAAATACTTTTTGAGAATGAAAATATTAAACGTGGTGCCAATTATCCTAATGTAACTTCTAAGTATGATGGGCCAATGCTTTCAATCTCCTAATGGAAGCCTCGCAGACAAACAATAAGGGTCCACGTACACGTGCTTGAGTGGGGGCTGGAGGGGGTGGGGGTGGGGGTGGGTGGTGAGGGGGAGGAGAAGTATCTGAGAGATGCGTATACATACTGAAGACATCATATGAATGCAAATAGGGAGTTAGAAAAAATGTCAGGGATTCGACATTTAAAAACAATGTTTGCACGATAGCGGTGAAAGACAAGTGGTGCCTAGCTGTTCTCTAAATAGCTTGAATATATGTTCGCCCAAACATCGTATTAGCTTCCTTCGTCTAAAGGATAATCATGTCAATGAGTTTACTAAATGTTCACTAAATCAGTTAATCGTCTTTATGTCATGTATCATTCATGCAGAAATAGTATTTACAGGATTCCATGGGAGGGCCAGAAACGGGAAACTACATGTCGGGCGAGTCTCTGACATCATATACTACGAACAAACTGCTAACCTAACCGTATCCGTAATGGTAACCGTAGTGTTGCGAAACCTCTCTACTATTAAGAAAAACACCTTTAATACCCCAGGTCATCTCATTGAATACTTGAAAATTGTATATCAGCAACTCATCTCCATCTCAAAAGTCATCTAAATAAAGCCAAGAACGGCGTTCAAGGAAGTCCAATTAAAGCCATGAAGTCAATTGTCCTAGAAGGTGCCCGGTTCTGTCCGTGTCACTGAACTCGGTAGGTGTCACTTTGAACGGTAGGTGTCACGTCACGACTCTACAGTTACGACCAGAGGTCTACTTGGTAATTAATGAAAGAGAATAGAAGAGTTATTACTTGGCCTTAAGAGAGCGTTGATGTCTGGGTCAATGGCTGGTACTGACAGAAGAATCTGGGTGGAATTGCTTTCTGTCTTCACGTTGACAGACAATTCCCCAAAAACAGTTCCACTCGATAGCTGGGTCAATTACAGTATGGAGTAGTCTTCACGGCATACATACCGCGTGCCCGAACCGATCTGGATCCGGCCGAGTATAGTATTATAGGTAATACTCTACCAATGTATTGGAACTAGTTGCACACCAGTCGAACGTACATAAGATTGAGCCAGGAAAATGTAAATTTGCAAGCCAGTTATTGGTTGAAATGTTGGAAACACATAATTTTATGTGGATAATTTGTCTGGTT
>JAUTBV010157503.1:0-10253 GCA_032361325.1 Lepetodrilus fucensis | reverse complement strand
TCTACTTTCAATCTTGCTGATACTACTTTGTAGATAAAAGTATGATTTATGCAGGTCTTTTGCCTCTTACTTTTGCTACTCTGCCACCTACTTCCGATTCTTCTGAAACCACTGCGATGTTGACCGTTCAAATTTCAAGTGTAAGCATCCCATAAATCGCTATTACATCTATAGCTCTGATCTCAACGGCATACTTTAGCACCAACTGAAAATGGAATTTGGCCAACCTGTATTTTCTTTTCACAATGTAGTTGTTCTTGCATTTACCCGAACCGTGTGTAACCTTTACGTCTCATTGTTGTCTGATTTGTGTTGCAACATGACGCACGGTTTGATATTTTCAGTAGGAAATCTGAAAAGGGCTTCTGGTAATAGTAGTGTTTGCGGAGGTGCTGAGTTTGGAACTGGTCACACCCTAGCATAGATGTTTTCTATTTGTTGCTTTGTCTGGAGTGGCTTTGTCGGCATTTATCATGTATGTATCGGGTTTACTAGTACGGTATGTTATTATTAATGTTTTGTAGTATGTGGGGTTTTTTCTGCACATATATTGTATTTATTGGGTATACTAGTATCATTATTAATATTTTGTACAGATTTTGTCATTGTACATCTGGATGTTATTGTGACATTATTATAGTTCAATTCAAAATTACAATTATAAAATTTGTTAAAGTAATTGTAGTTTAATATACTAGTTAAAGGTAGAAATAATTAATATGCCCCGGTAGTTGCCAACATCCTTTATGTTCACATTAGTATTTCCAGACTGCAGACTTCAACAAAGATATGAAAGTATTGAAGACCAGTTGGACATGCGGAAAATGTAGCTTGTTGCCCAATATTTATCTACTTGTGTAGATAAATCTTACCTCAGTCCTCATGTCTGGCAGTGACATTGCTGGAGTTTTATACCATGAACGATGTCAACTAACCATGATTGTATGCAGTAGATCTATACCAATTTGGTTGATTTATACAAAATGCCAAATAAATGTTAGCAAATTGCGAGTTTTATTGTTCTGTAATGGGATGGAAAATACATTGACAATCTAGATATTCAGGAATTCTGTTCTAGTGAAAGTTTATCAACTGTTCCTTCAAGTTTATCAACTGTTCCTTCATTTTGAATCCAACTCCAGGTTACCCTACCAGTGACCATTACAGTACGGTATTGCGAACATTTCCTCATGCATATGAGAGATGATGTGCAATGCTCAGGGCTTTACTCCCACCAAAAGCAGATCACTAAAATACTGATACTGTGCCTGCTGGATTAGACAGACACTGTTCTTTATGGCATCTCCAGCATGTAGAGGATTAACACTATGACCACTCAAGCCTGACTGTAGTGTGAGAGAGAAAAATATTTTTCCTTTTTTTTTCATCATCTCGTTGCAGAACTCGTTAAAATATGTTTTTGTAGCAAATGTCAAATGCAATGAACCTTTGATATATAACGCCCTATGCACCACAGAATTGAATGGACTGCAGGTTTTGGTCTGAATCTATTTTTTTTCAGTGACATTCAAAAAGTTCAAAGCGAGTGATATTCCAAGAATTATCGCCATGAATTTATTAATCACAATATTAAATGTAACCTTTATTTTTAATGGCACATACATCTGTTGCTTTTATGTCAGTACATTTATTCTCTGATGTTGCCCAGACTTTACCAACGAGCGCTCTGACCTAACGATCGTCAATAATGATAATTGCCTCCACAGTTAATTACGCGACCATTATGAATAATGACTCAATATGAGCTAATTGAATTACTTTTCCTGTGTTGCAGAATAAAAGCTGGCAGATTTCTGTGGATTGGCTGTTATAATTGACTCGGACATATCAGTTATGAAGTCGTCAATGTAAGTAAGTACTGCTTTTCTACTCTATCCACGTCATACTTTGATACTTATGTTTGTATACACATGGCCACAGATAATAGACGAAGTACCGTAGTAGACTCTGGTTGAGAACTTTCTAAAATTACAATTTATTTTTACAAATTGGGTGGTACTAAATATTTAGCAGAACATTTTTTTTTTCTCCACATACTCCCAGAAGAAGAAAAATACGACACTCTTTCCCATTTCTTTACCATTCCAATGTAAACTACATTATCAAATAGACAAACACATTCTACAAGGCACTTAATGTTACTATGGCAACAGCTATAATATTTATCCTGCCAGACCTGATATATACAGCGCATCTTTCGTTTTGATCATAATTTGGTCTGATGGGAAGTGTAAACAGAAATTTGATAGCCAAAATGTGTCTTGAGAAAGTGGTTAAAGAATCCATTATGTTGTAAACACATTAGATGGTCTGCTGAGGTCATCGCGCATGACCTTTAGGGTCAAATCCCCTCGTGTGTATAAAATTACTTCAGAAAAAATCCACATTTAAAATATTCGTTCCATTGTCTCATTTTCAATACAATTTTCTACTAGTGTTTTATGTGCTTTCTCAATAATGCCATGTGTTATGGCTGTGTGTGTTTTTTATGAATTTATCTGAGAATATTACTAACAAGTGCTAGCTACTGCCTGGTGTCAGTGATGATAGTGTATGCAAAAGTCTGACAAGATACCAGTAATTGACTGGATAAGAAGAGAAGAAATTAAATAGGATAAAGAAGAAGAGAATAAAGAAAAGAATAAATAGAGAAAGAAAAGAAGAAAATATTCAGTGGGATAAAGTGTGTGCTATAAAGAAGAAGAAAAATATTATGTGTAGACAATGTGCAAAAGAAGAATGATCTAAAGGCAATTACGATGTGAAAGAACTGGACATGTTACGAGAACACACCACTACTACTGAGGATAACAGAAAGGTACGTTTTTTAATTAATCAGTATCAATAGTCAATTGAGGCCTTGCATGGAACAATCGTTTGGGTGGCAGAAAACTCATTGGGTGGCAGAAAACAATCTGGTGACGCCGAGCAACGGTGGAAAATCCCATTGTTTTGTACCCACGATGCTATATGTGAGTTATTGAGTGACGTCACATGCAAGGCCTCAATAGTTGAAAAATTACTTATGATTTGCAAACATAATATAGATTTATATAAATATCAATGTTAATCACTTTATTTCTGTAGGGATATTATATATTTGTGTTGAATAATCTAACATGTCAGATTTTTCAAAACATTGATAAATGAGTGAAGAGTAATAAAATCCTTACTTTCACCAAATACTGTTACATGGAATACTCAACTTTGTAGGGTTATTGAAGACAATTAGTTATTGTAGTAATGGTGTGTGAATTTACCTGACATGGTTCATCGATCTAATTTGATGGTTGCACATTGATATATTTTTTCTGGCTTTGTAAAACATATTTTAAGTCTGCACGAAGGGAAATAACTCTTGCAGCCTTATGTTCTCAAAGAGCACAAGTGTCAAACAAGTCAATTAGTTGAATTGATATTTTTAACAACATTGCGACAAAAAAACTTTTATGATTGCATAACCTATATCAACATTTAAAACAAATCTTGTTCAAATTAAATTGAAAAATGTTTTCAACATGAATTGATATGAATTGAATTCTTTATTATTTATCTTTCTCTGATTATTTTATGATGCTGATCAGTATGAAAGAAAGATTTAGCTAATAGATTTGCAATACTGTATATCTCGTTTGAATTATCACTGCATTTATATCCACGGTCATGCAATATTACTTTAATTCTATAAGTGTCAGAATACCAATAGTAATACCATTATAAATAATTTCATAATTAAATCAATGTAATTGAGAATTTATATGTATTTTAACACAAACTTAACACATCGAGTTATTAACATTTACCACATTTTAATCGTTTTGAACTATATCTTAAAAAATACGTAAAACATAACCCCATCTGTGCCTCGTTCCTGTTCTAAGTTTCTTTACAAACGTTTTCTTGAAATCAATTTCCTGTTCATATCTGTCCTGTGTACAAAGTGACAGTGTTGATGTTATTGACAAGCTGTTCGTTTTCATATTTCAACATTGCCGAAACATTCTGACAGTTCAGAAAAAATTTGCTACACAAAATCCATATTTATTGAAATTTAGCCTGCATATGCAACGAGGGAGTGGGGTAATGTTAATAAGATTGGTTATAATTTGACAGACATTTTTAAGTCGTGTATCAGACCTGATGTGAGTTTGTCCTGGCCTGCATGTCTTCCTAAAGTTGTAGCCATATTGAAAAATAATCTTTCCAAATATTAGTCATGCCATCTTAACAGATGAAGTGCAGATAGAGACATTTGCTACGACAGCCTTTTAAAATGGAAGACGTAGATCTGAGTATACTTTCACAAAGTTCTCTTACAAGCTATAATACCATAGCAATCTCTTTGCAGTGTATTAGCTATCTGCAAAGAAAGTGTTGTCTCTTAACTCTCTCCATGCTGAAGGCAACTGGAGATGCCTGTGCCCAATCCAGTAGGGAGAGCGTTATTTGGATAGAAGAGCTTCAAGTTCATGAAAGGATTCCCAGTGAACATTGTTTCTGGACTAAATTAACTCTTCCTTTCTTTTCGGTAGCAGCGAGTGAGTGAGTTTTTCTTTAACATCGCAGTTTCCATGGCAGACTGTATATGATATACTGAGTTAATCTTGTCAGATAGCTATCTATATGCTAAATTTTGAATTGTCCACTGCGGCAGTGAAGCTATTTTGAGTGTAGTCAATTTGGCGACTGTAGGAAGAGACAATTAACCAGCTGGTATTACTACAACATTACAAACACGTTCTCGCAGATAATGGCATCAACCTTTCATTATGTCATTTACATAATTTGAATAGTGACTTCACTTTGACCTCCAGACTACCCAAATAATGTCAAAAAATAAGTCGGAGTGGTTATAGTACTAATACATGTATGCGAATGACCCACTTTTGATTTCAAATGCAGTTGCGATGTTAAAAGTCTAATGAAGATGGCAAACAAAAACATGTTTTCTGTGATATTGTTTGCCATGTGCGTTGTTATAAAACGGTGTAACAGCTGGCCTGAGCTGGTTATGTTTATCGAAATGCGAAACATGTTTATTGTTTAGCTAAGCAATTTTGTTTGCAGTGTGTCTTAGGCTTTACATAAATTTAATCATATATAATCATGGTAGAAATGGCAGATGTCATTGTGGTTCTGAATTTGTACTATAGCAGATATCAACGATATCTTATTTATGATGTTTTCCAATGAACATGTTCATTTATGCTTAGAATATGTCAAAATCACGGTCATAGCTCTATGTAGTATATGGTTGAAGAGATAAATTATATTTTATGTTAATGCCAAGATTAGTCTGTCAGACCTTGTTCTTACCCAAATACTCCTATTCAAAACATATCCCTATTTCAGTTAAGTAAGTCTAGATTTCTGGCGATCTTATATATGTATGTGCTCTATATGTTCAAGTATCACCTTGTGGCACCGTGCCACTTTTAAGTGTCACATGCGAGTGTTAAAATGCCACATTCAAGTGATAAAGTGCCACATTCAAGTCTAACATTCAAGTTCCCACTGTAAATGCCATGCACGCTAACATGTTTGACTGTGGATCTTCAGTCGGTGAATGATGGAGGCCAGTATTTTGGCTTGGTTTGTACCTGTTCCTTGCCAACGTCTTGAGCCAAAACAGTTATAAGTAAACCAAGAATTGTCTATTCAACACACCTTTTCTAAAAATATAATATTAAAATGTTTGTCCTGTGATGCATTTTAAAAACCCAAGCACATTAAGGCCAGTAAGTTTCATGGGTCTACTGTAATTTGGTAATACTTTCAATAATATCGCCACAGTGTATTTAAGGCAGGAGGAAAACCTGTAGTAATGATATGTTACATCAGACACCTGATATATTCCAAAAGGAGATAACTACTGTATGCATGAATCACGTGAAATTATATTGCGACACAGCAACAGTTCATTAATGACAGAAGGGAAGCCTGCAGCAATGATGCATTACATCAGACACCTGAGCCAGGGCTGGTGCTGATAATAATAATATACCAAGGGAGATAATAATAACTATAATAATAATAACAATAATAATGCATATTCATAGCACGCCTATTCCATGTCGTATACATGCTCATGGCGCTACATTATTACCCCTGTCAATGGATCTGTGTGCACTCAATTCCTTCTCAACTCCCTTGGGAGTATACTCTATTCATGGATATATATGCACCTAGACCTCCCTCCATAATGAAACTGCTCTCCACCTTCGGATACTGTGACTCTAGAAGGAATGTAAACTCAGAATCTTCTTGATATATTACCTACACAATAGGACAATGCAGATGTCACTATGACACATGTTTAGTAGGTATATTATGTTCATGCCAGTCATGCTCCACCCAAAACTGGAGAGCTGTGGTTAATCTGATTAGAGCACGGATCCGTGACCCCGTTCACGGGTCAGCGGTCACAATGGTTTTTCGTTAGGCATGAATCAACTGCCATGGAACGTAAATAGAGATTATTACACAAGTGTTTTTAGATACCGTCAGTATCCTGCATTTGGGATAAGCATTGTATTATGCGAGCCTTTGGCGAGCATAATACATAGTTCTTATCCTCAAACCAGAATACTGTCGGTATCTAAAGACATAAGGGTAATAATCTCTTTATCATGCAATGTCAATCTTAATCGGCGATCATGAAATTAAGTGTTTTAGTGGAGAATGTCTGCGGTAGAATTAAAGAACATCGAGCACAGCTAAGTCAAAAGCCGACGTCATCTGTGGGTGATGGCACATGTTGTTTGTGTTTCTTGTGTGACGTCACAGACAATCAAATGCCCACGCCCAACAGATAAACTCTGATATCGAAAATATCTGTAGGCTGAATCTTGGCTCATTGCATGATAAATGTCGAAATATCAATATCAAACAGCATTAGCAGGCCAGAGAGATATGATTTAGGAGCCAGCGCAGTCTTGCACTACACTTGTTAACTACTCATAAATATATACTCACAAATATACTTACCACAATACTCACCACAATACTCACCACAATACTCACCACAATACTCACGACTATTCAGAGAACTGATAGGATCATTTACTGTCTAAGAGTGTTGATAGGCCAAATGTTGTGTGAATGATGCATGATCCACTGCCAGACACATTAATGTTGTTGTCACCTTTTTTCCAGTCAGGTATTATTATTACTATTATTTTTTAATTCTATTTTATTTTTCTCTTTAAAGGTTAAAGAACACATACACTATTAGTCTATTACATCAATGTATTCATCAGTGTATACACACACCATACACATGTAAATATAACAGTATTCATGTAAATATAATATTAGTTACCAGCGTGATTTCCAGGGTGTACAGGTTTTTACAAGCTGAAACTTCTTGTAGGCCCTGAGACCGCATAATAGTTCTACACTATAAACTTACCAGATTTGTGGATATTCATGCCAAAATTTCTTTCTAACGTGCAAGTCGATGGGGTTTGCAATGACGTCACAATCATTATGAGGTCATAACTGTTATCAGTAGGAAAACTGGGGTGTAACACTTTTCACAGGACTCCTCTCAACCAATCAAATCACTAGAATTGGTGCATATTTTGGATAACAGGTATTATTATGATTTTTGATATAAGCTTTCAGCATGTGTGTAGCAGTGAGGATGTTAAAATGAGAAGGAATCACGCTCAACTTCAAATGAAATTGTACTAATAAAAGTTTCATATCTTGGGGCATGATTAACCAATGTTGATAACAATGCTGAACATTATTTGATGCAATCATGTGGAATTGCTCTACCATGAAATGTATTATATTGTATTACTAGTATATTAATACTAGTAGATTCCCATTCAGTATCATAAAATCTTTCAGTTTGTATTATAGTCGGTGAGTATCTTCTAACATTTGTACTTTTCAGTATAATGGCAGTTTGATTAGCTGCCAAGAAACTGCTGATAGAAAATAGGCCTAGATAAATATGGAATACACATTCTACATGCCTAAGATATCTATTGAATCATATTACACATCTTTTGTGCAGTAAACATGTAATTCTTTGTAACTACAATAGTAGTTTTTAAGTTGACGAATCAAGGTATTTTTTTTGACAGGAAGTACAGATATAGAAGTTGGCATGAGAAATGGGGAAATAATTGTGAGAAAATAGATGTAAATAGCAAGGGGTATTGAAATAGGTTTCATGTTAACTACGTACTGGGGCTGTACTGTGGCTCGTGTTTGTGTTTCCCTCAATTGAAGACTACAGAAAAGTGGTCTCAAGCTGACGAGAAGGTAAACAGGAAACACTGCCAACTAATGATTTGATGAGCCGCTTTTGGAACTTACTTCATGGTAGTATTCCTGGTTGGTGCAGGGATCAAAATTAGCCTGGGCCAATTCTCCCAATGCTAAAGGTATCCCAGGACTAGTAGAAAGTCATAACATTTGTTATTGGTATCACTTTTCGGGATAGTAAGTTTTAATGTTAGATTCTATCCTGATTGGTTCAGCTTTTGTTTTAATGTTATTTTGTGGAGATAGTTTTGGAGTTGTGTTTCTTGAATTGTGTTAACTTTATCAAGATAAGTGTTGTAAATACTAGGGCTGGGACAACTATTGAAAAGTGCTAGTCGACTAGTTGCTGTCGGTAGTCGACTATTAATCGATTAATCGGTAACATGCTAAATTGCAGTCTATAAGTAAAGAAACTTAATACGTCAATAAGTCAGGCCCGCGTAGGAAGCGAAATGGTATTGGTCATGCCACACACTGCTATTGGGTGTCGAAATATCATGTGGAATGTTTCCCAACAATCATACTGCAAGTAATAAACACACCGGTAGCTAATATTGCTAATTTATTTTGAATGTACGTACTCGCAATATGTTGTTGTTTTTCTTGTTAGTATCAACTAGTCGACTACGGTTTCTTCTAGTCGACAGTTGATATAATTTACTAGTTCCCGACTAATCGATTAATCGTACCGGCCCTATTCAATACCCAAACACATCATAGCTAAATACGTTAAAAGAAGGTACTTGCTGTTTCCATACTTGAAGCTCAACATTACCGGTAAATTGAACTAGCAATGACTTGTAGGCTTGGTTTCGTATACTGTGAGTGACATCCATTGTTCTAACTGTGGTACTAGTATGATATTCCAGTGAGCTAGCACCAACAACCAGTGGAAATCCAGTCTAGTATAGTACATGTATGAACAAGGCATTTACACAAAACATGCCAGCTTTGATATAGTGAAAACATCTTGAAAGCATCTCTAAGCCCCAAATCAAAACACCAACCAATTTATCAGTACAAGCACTACTGATAATTTGATATTGATACAAGTGAAATCATCCTGAAAGTAGTTCTAAATCCCAATTCATACCTTACTAAAAATATGTGCATACAAACATAACGTAAAGTCTAGTAGAAAAACAAACAGTTAGCCAACTTGAAACTACCCCAGAATTAAATAATAAATAAATAGAAAAACTATATGTGATTACCGTGTAAGCCAATAGTTTTAATAGTTTTCGGATCGGCCAACCCGATTTTTCAACTTATTTTTATTATATTCTGCCAACAGTGTACTAGCCTTTAGAAATGTATACTAATGGTGACGGAAGCAGTGGTATAAACCATCATTAGACATGAACAAAGACCAGCAGGCAATGCTTGACACAAAGCCAATTTGATTGCTTTAATACATTTATGGCAATTGCTAGTATTGACAAGAACTCCTTTAAATAATAATTGTGCTTTCATATCTAAACAGTTTATGTGTACTGGTGTTTCTAACAATTATTGACAATTATATTGACCTATTATGTTTATTTTCTGTCGCATAATCTCAAACCAAAATTATCACCGAAAAATCTGTAAACCAGGAATTGCATAAATATGGCATTATTATAAAATAAAACATCGGTACTAACAAAAGACATGTTCTAAATTTACTGTGAGTTCCTTTACTTGGGCACTATATAACTATAGTACTATAGTGCCTACAGCAATTCTCTTAGGTAGCAAGAGACCAAAGATTTAAAGGCATAATATCACAGTTGATAAACATGTATAATCTGACAAAATAATTTCGATCTGAGACTAATTACGCTTGATTTATCCACCCAAAAGTTGTTATTTACTGATGCACTTATCCTCAAGCATTCGATAGTTATAAAACAAATCATATTTTATATTAAATAGGGGAACGTTCCGCTATTTATCTTGTCTTTGATGTATCA
>JAUTBV010157492.1:0-10253 GCA_032361325.1 Lepetodrilus fucensis | reverse complement strand
CAGTTCAGCGGCACGTGCAAAGCATGTCGCCATGTTACGGCTGAGGGAAGGGGAATGAAGTAGGCTGATCCATTCTTTGATGAACTAATACCTGACTAAATAATGAAAGTTATGTATATTTCACTGCAATTATGTAATAAATAGAACATTCAAGATGTGTTCTCTCATACCATGTTTATCTCATCTCGTGGAGTGGGAAAGTCGATATTTTCACTCGTGGAAATATCGACTCTCCCAATCCACGAGATGAGATAAACATCGTATGAGAGAAAACATTTGAATATCCTATATTACATTTGTTTAATTAACTCAAGAAAACATTAGTTATTAAACTGTTTGGCCTATGACATGTCTATATACTAATGTGTATAACACATATCTCAGACATTTAACAATCATCATAAACTATATAGATCAACGTTATCCTTACTAAATCCTATATACCACGCATATAACGGCCTCGCATAAACCGGACACTCGCATATAACGTACTATACTGAATCTGAAGTACTGGTCCAGTCTAACGCTAATTATGGCATACGTATGCGTATAACGGACTTTGCATATAACGGACACAAATGGCCGGCCTCAATGAGTACGTTATATGCGGGATGTAAAAAATAATGTCTATGTACATAACTATAGCATAATTTTAACGACACACAACGTTTCGTCGGTCAATTTCCGACATCAGCAGGCAGCTTACTATGTATGTTTGACCATCAAGATCATGCCATGCGTTGAGACAAATAATGCGCACATATTTAACTAGGATAATTACCGGTAGTATAGTATACTGTATCAGTCTTTTGATCGAGTGATTATATTGCACATTTAACAATTAGTATGATTATCAACAACAATAACAACAACAACAACAACAAACAACACCAATATACGGTATTAGAATAATGTCATGTAACATACATTCGTTGTCATCCGTTATCACTCGGGAAATGGTAGAAGTTATTCTAAGCTTACGTTATCACAATATAGTAGGCTATACATTGCTTGGCTGTGGTATATTTACGCCGCACAACAGTTTGACAATATTGTTAAATGTAACAATCAGGGGAAGTGTTGCTGAACCTAGCGTATACGTAACTACATTGCTAAGCCTTCGTGGAGTAAAGACTGTTGATCGCCGTAAAAGTCAAACTTTCCTGCACAAGGCCTTACGTATACGATAGCTTCCGGGAACATGACCCCTTAATTATCAACCGGTGAAATCGTTTCTCTTCTTTCGTCGTCGTATACACTCACGCCGTCATAGCCTCTGACGTTACCGACGTCATTGCCACTAGGATGGAGACATTACGTTAGCAGGCGTTACCTAACCTCATCTGCGTCACCCCACAGAACACTATTACACATCATGATTGTCTCGTGAAATTGGGTCCAATTTGACCTGCATTTGATCCCCACAATACTACACAAGGACTCAAAACATAAAATAATGATATTTTGATATTGGCTCGTCATCTCAGTAACCGTACAAATACTATCTGTATCTTCTGCGTTGAAGAAAACCAAATCTTTTTACGGTAGAGACCCTTAGTTTTTCCACGTTCAACTTCGAACGCCACAAATCCTGCTTATTACGTCATATAATTGTGTTGATCAGGCGATAACGCAAAACATATGTTCGTCTTCTACCTTCAACTTCAACTTCAACATGGCGTTGTAATTTGAAATGTCAAGTTGCTACTCTCAACTAAAGGTCTCCAGTAATTATCAAACTGACGTTGTGGCGTCTTTCGGACTCATCGGCGGTGCTTCATTATTTTCTTTGGTATCTAACTCCACAGATCCGGTGTCTGAATCTGTCAGAGTTCCAGCGGCATCAATGGTGAGGTTGTTGCTGCTGTCCTTGCTTGGCAACGAGGTACCGTCACCTCCAGCGCTGGCGTCCAGCAACATTGCCTCGTCACGTTCAAAATGAGCGGTCTTGCCGGGTCCTCCAACCCGAACGTTCTCGTCCTCCACCATAGTGAAGACATCGTCTGTGTCGATGCTCTCTGGACTGTGACAGGAAGGAGACTCGGCCTCCGCCAACACACTGAGAGTTCCGCTGAAGCTGTCCTTCAGCCGATTCCATTTGGTGACGCCGATCTCGTCGTTGGATTTCCTGGCTGCATGCGCATTCCGTCTGTTTCCTAAAGGTATTTCGAGACTTTCCGAAGAACTGCTTCTTTTGGAGGTATCCAGTACTCCCTTGACGACGCTGATCCAGGGATCATGCTGTTGGTGATGATCGCTCGCCATCGAACTCATACCAGATCCTCGGACAATGCCAGCGATGTGCTTCCATTTCTGAGCCTTCTTCAGCACCAAGGTCTTGTTCTGTTCCACGCTCTTTATAGCGCGCTGACTCTTTCTGATGGACTTCTTCCTTCTGTGGGATCCGTTCTTCGCCTTGACATCATGAATGCGTTCATTTTTCAAATCATCCGCAAGTCGCAGGTACCTGTCCATGAATTTCTGCGCGAGGTTCCCAGCATTGTGGTGTTGTCTTCGTTTCTTTTTGGTGATACGAAGGATCGTCTTCCGCCTTCTGGGCCGCGGCGAATCGTCTGTGGTGAGACTGCTATCGTCGTCTAAGCTGTCCATCGAGCTCATGGACGCCACCGACTTGGTGTCGTCGTCGTCCCCGTAGCTCTGCATCTGCTTCACGAGCTCCAGCTTGTCCGACATATCCATAGCCGCCACTTCCTTCTGGTTCATCCTCATGCAGTTCACCTCAGTGGAAGATATGATATGCAGGAATGTTCCCATACGATGGAAAAACATTGCAATAAACTGAATCAACAGGGCGATCCCGAAAATAGCCATGAATACGAAAGAGAAGGGCTCGATCGTAAGATCCTCACCAGTCTCCGACTTACACGGAAGGGGAATAGCCAGCCCTTTGCCCACTCGTTGGGAGTTGGTGTATTGCAAGGTGAAGATGATCACGATGAACAGAGCATTCATCACGAAGAACATTAGGCTCATCTTGTTCCTCAGCTGAATCAGGTCCGTCTGCATCTTCTTCTTGTGTTCCTCGTTGGTCTCCAGAGGGAAGAGGTATCTCTCTATCAGTTCCTTCCAGAACCGGATCTCCTCCGCTCCCAGATACCGAGTTCTTCCTCGTCCTATTTCAGGGTCGGAAATCCAATAGGGAGAGTACTCTTCGTCGTACACTTGTGTTTGTTGGCTGTAGAGAGGGTTCTCTGAAGGATCAACACACGATTGCATAAGAACATTATAACCAATAACCATCAACACAATTATTTCAAAATTACATTTTCATAGCTGTATGCCTAAGAGGATTAAAAGTAGAAATTCCGAAGACTAGAATGCATCGATCAATACTATCATATATACAAGAAGATTCATCAACAAATAACGATCTAATTATTCGGATGTTTGAATGGGCGCTTGTCTCAAGCAAATGTTTGAGCATCGCATGGCAATAGTTCCACTGTGATGTTAGCTGACACTGACATACTATTGGACCATCATATGAGATATCAATTTTCTTATGACATATGATATTAATAATCAATACCTGTAACCACACCTTCATCATTCAGATCACTGTTAAGCCGTGCCTCCTTCTCCGGAGTCTTGGACACCTCTTCGTCAACCCTGTTGGTGACTCCTGACTCGTTGGTCACTTGTATGACCGGGGACGTGGGTAACGATGTCAGTCCTTTCTTCATCGTCTTGATTGAGTTCTCGATGTCTTCCAACTTCTCGTGGATGGCTACCAGATTAGTTTTGGTCTTATCTTCCTGTGGCCGAGGACAGCATATGCACCTGAACAGGTTGCCGAACGAGAAACCGTAATCACTGTCGACCTGTTGAAAAAAACAGTTAGAAAAATATTTCCACTTACATTGCAAAATAAAAGTTAAGGACACTTTCATCTCGAGTGTCCTGGTTTATGTTTTGAGCATCCACGTTAGGTGTCTTGGCCCGAGAACATTGCAGGGGTCTATTCTCGAAACGCTCTTACGAACTTCTTAGCCATACTATAAGAATTGCTAAGAACTGTTTTTAGACTAGGATAACTTCTTTATATTGCTGCGTTAATATATTATATATTTAAATAGATTTTATTTTTACTTCCAAAAAATATGGGATTAACATAATATACGCTGTATTATCATTGTTAAATGTTTAGAGTCCACCTTACCTTTTGATCATTACTGAACAGATTAACGAGCGATTGAAATCGTCCCGATTTTATTTTTAATTCCAAAAAATATGGGATTAACATAATATACGCTGTATTATCATTGTTAAATGTTTACCTTTTGGTCATTACTGAACAGATTAACGAGCGATTGAAATCGTCCCGATTTCATGCTCTTCTTCTGCGCAGTGGTAGGCTTGTTTGTCTGAACCACTTCCCTGGTTCCCCACGACACCACGTGCAAGTTGCAGATGGAGTAAATCATGAGAAGCATGGACATGCTGGGTATCGCCATGAAGTACAGCGCCCCGTGCAGCAGGCACGTGAATTCCATGGGATGCATGACGGCTGCAGTGATGAATACGAAGACTATGAAAATCATAAAGATGCTGGTCGGGGAACACCATCCTTCTCTCTTCATCTGCAGAAACAGGCCGACGACCACGAGCATCATGACCAGGGCGTACATGCCTGAGAGGACCCCCGCCAGCTTTAGCTGTAGAAATATAAATAGAAGCCATAAGTACGTAGTTGTATCGTTTCCCGAAGCTCTCGTATCTACTATTGTAACATATTTATTTAGGATATGTCTAGACATCTGATTGTTCGAGAGCTAAAAGGTTCCGGGATCAAATATCATTAGATCCCGCAACTTGTTCAATAGATCCCGGAACCGCAACTGATCGTTGCTGATTCTACGATGGCGGTCGCAAATAGACTTCCACCTTGGTGAAAATAATGAGCTTTTCGGTAATAAATTTCAAGAAATAGATCCACAAATGGTGGAAGCTGTCATGAATAATGAGCACACGTTGGATAAACATCATAATAGTTAGTGAGAAGTGGACCATAATGACTTCAACATGTACGAGAGTGAATTATTGTTTTGTTTTTAGTCACAGCGGTAATCTTTCACCCATACGCGATGAGGAATGTTTAATTATGCTATAAACGAGTTACGTACGTGTCGTTCTTTCATGAATGGTTGTTTCTTTTGTTTGAATTAGTCAACAGATTTTACATGATCTATATCAAGATGACATTGGAATTAAATATATTATTGAAGGTTACTTTCTACTGCATTAATTACTATAAACCGGTTTAGGTAACATACCTGAACGCTGGACGTGCACAAGTAGCAGCATACTAAGAAGATCCCCACTGGAACCATGTTACAGAGCAAGGCCGTCAGCAGATTGAGGCTTGGGAACGCGGTATTAACGGCTCCCACGATGAGGAGGAAAATTGTCCCGGGCGTCAGCAGAGAAGACACAAACAACATGAGCTGGTACAGGATGAACAACACGGAAATGTTCTCGTTGGCTTTGATCACGTTCCTCCAGTCGGTCAGAAGGTCCATGATGTTGGCCATGGTGGAGGGCGACCAGCGTCGTCTCTGGTTGAAGAACTCGTCGAATCCTTCCGGGGCATAGGTCTCGGCGTCTGCGGCTGCGCAGTACTCAACTCGGTAGCCTTGCTGGAGAAGCAGTGTGCATAGCCACCGGTCCTCACCTGAACAGAGATGGGTGCTAGTGCGTAAGTGACGAGTAATGTACAGCTCTTTCATTATTTGTTGAATTCGTAATGAACAACAAATCCGATCTAATATTGACCATACTTGCTTAGAATTTCGACAAGGACTGGACTTGTGGTATGGTAGACAAGATAGAAGCTTCTTTTATCAATGATGTAAAAAATACGAATTCGAATTGATTTCCAAAAACCGTTATCTCTAGATCGTGTACAGTTCATCTCATTACACACGCACATAATGTGACATATGGATCCTTACAGGTTTTATGTTGTTAATGCACTATAATACATGCATACACTAGGCTAGTTGTATTGTCTTAAGCTGTATCGTATACTGTTAACTGTGTCTATATACCTTGGTCGTATTGGACATAGTGTCTGGCCTTGCTGGAAAGAGTTGTGTATTTTCTCATGACGTTATCATCCATCAACGACGATGCCCTGAACATGCTGAAACATCCGGGACTGCAGAGAACGCAGCCAATCATGTGTTCCGTAGCTTTCTGCAACCAATGGCTGACGGCGTATTCAAATTTCTGGTACCACACCATTGGTCCTGTAGACAATAGTGGAAATTGCAGTCAAATGTCTCCAAATTTAGGTGTCAAGATTAATTAATTTATGTAATATGCATAGATATGACACACATGTGTTGCAAATGGGTGACTGATTAACGGAGCGGCGCTAAATTCTAGATAATGTTCAGCAGCAATAATTCAATTATTTGAGTTTAAATATACATGTGTTTATTGACCAAAATGTCATAGGATTGGATAACATCTGTATGCTTACGAGAATTGTTAATGATATACATAAGAATACGACTACGTGTTGATACCGTGCCATGTTTGTATACAAAGAAACTGATATTTAGAATAGGTGTCTGACAAAGTGTAATATGTTTTAATTTACATACCTGGGGGACTATTCTCGAAATGTTCTCACGAACGTCTTAGCTAAGAACAGTTCGTAGTCATACTATAAGAATCGTTAATTAAGAACTTATCTTAGGCCAAGAAGTTCGTAAGAACGTTTCGAGAATGTCGATTTTGACTTGATTGATAAGGCAATATGGAGCATTTACGTTTGCATCCATCACGGGGAAGATTACATTAATTAATACCTGATCCAATTGGGTGTATTCTTCCACAGGCTGCGGCGACTTTATCGTTCTTCTTCATCCGGTCCACCAGTAGTTGCACGGCCGACGGCTTGAAGTCGATGTCGCCGTCTAGAGCCAGGATGTACGTGTTGTCAGCCAGCGTCTGCTTCCTGCGCACATCCGGAAGTGGTTGCGCCACCAAGCGGTGACCCAAGAGGTAGTACATGTACATCACCTGAAGCGGTAACATCACATTTGATATATGTTCTATGTAAGTATTATAATATACACTCTCGTAGCGATATATTTTGCATAGCAATCGGACACTTACGACAGCGATATTTCCTCTTTGTGGATATGAGAGCTACGAGAAACAATTCCCTGAAAACTTGCACTAACACAATATAATTACTTTAAATTTATATAAGTTCATAATTTGTATACATATCTAAATATATATATAGTATACGAGTATAATTTTAAAATTACTTCCAATCATTTTAATTACTTCCAATCATTTTAATATATTTTGTATGCTCTATTCAATTTTTAATTGCATGGAAAGCTTCTAACTCGTATACATTAATAATGTATTTAATAATAAATATCATGACTGCAGGTAGAGAATGCATTTTATTATATAACAATATTAATTTACATTCGCCGACAAGACATATTTTATACAAACCTGGCTCCATCTTTTCTTGTGTCTGATCTTTGTTTTATCCTTCAAATGTACAACCAGCTTGTTCTGACCAGGGAATGTCCACTCCAGGCGACCTCCGTATGGAGTTGGGTATTTGACAGGGGGATCCATTCTCACCTGCGCTTTATGGACTTTACTGCAAAAAAAAAGATACTCATGATTAAATGACAAAGTAATAGCAATGGATACCTCTATACTAATACAGGTACTGTGCTGTAAAATACGAAGACGTTACGAAAGAGTGGTAAATGCAGTTGTATATACATGCAATAAGGAATATATAATTAATGGTGGCAATCTAATTAAAATTAGATCCGAAATCGACGTTCATTAAATACTTAATTTGAAATTGTCTTGAATAGCGATTTGACCGTACCAATTTAAAATTAGCAGGTTGATGTTAATATCGAGACATCTGGGTCGGTTATTATCTCTTATATCTAGTATTTTTATTTTTTTGCGGCTAGTATACGTATCCACTCGAACATTGCTGGCATTGACATAGTATTTTATGTCAGAAATCTATTTCGAAAATTCAATTAATTGGAAGACTCGGTAAACAGATAAGATATACACGTGTTAGAACAAAATGTCGCCCCTGACCCACATCCGGGTACTAACCTGGCGGCGGAGCTCATGACGTTGACCATTGTCTTGACGAAGTAGTTTGTGTGATATTCGTAATCGTCCTCGTCGTGAGCGTCAAACGCATCGTCGAAGAATAGATGAGCTGAATCGACACAGACAACATTATATGCGGCTCGAAAAAAATAAGCAACGAGGTGTTTTCATCGTTTAGTGCTAACAATTGTACACAGTAAAAGGGATAGTGTGTTAAGGATTGCTACTTTGCTAGTAGTAATTGTATGTAATTGATTCTTACTTTGAATTAATTATCATCATCATGAGTGTATGACTTTCATTCGATGTAGGTATTTTGATGAATTATTGCCGTATTGTATGCAACTAATATAGGCCTACATCCCTGAACTGTACACTCATTACAATTCATGATATTTTAGTATTAAACAGTGAACATTAAATGTGTTTTAAATGTGAAAACCGGTTGCACATGCCGCATGTCATAGATAGCATAATCATTCCTTACCTTCAAACTCGTAATAATCCGGGTCTACAACATCGAAAAACAAGCAAGCGTGTTTTCGTGTACACTGATCTAAATCCAATCTGAAATACAAATTGAAACGGATTTATAAATATTTGGAAAGCAAGTCCACGGTTTATACGACACCATTTCGAACAAGACAAGTTAACCCATGAAAGGAACCATACTAACATCCATTTGTCTAAAGTATCAGGGCAAGAAAATAACGATTTTTATAGCATTTCATGCTCAACTAAAATCTGTTTAGTTCATATATTTATCCCCATTTAAATCATGAGCTCTAGAATGAAATCGTACTCAAAGAATTTCGTAATCTCGGGACCATGAAAGAGAACTACCCGTTTAACCTCTGATCTTATCAATTTAAGAATAACACTGTTTACTTTGTACTTTGTATAGCGCCGAATACATGTTTAGTAGGAATACATGTATTAAGAAGCCTACCTGAAAAGGGAGGTAAGCATCTGTTTCATTTCCTGCTCAGTTTCGTGCCACATGGTGGCGCACACGTAGATCATGGGTGTGACGTCAGTGCGCAGTGAGGCACGAGGATGGAATGTGGATTCTGTCTGTCCTTCTTCAACTTGGAAAATCGACAGTCCTCCCTGATGAATCAAGGGAAAGATAGTGTGACATTTGAAAACAGGTTTGTCGAATGTCGCCGAAAACACATTGCGTTCTTTTTACAAAATAAATAACTTTATTTTTTAGAAATGTCGACGCAAATTGGACTGGTGGTATGTTTTGCGAGATAGAAGTTCTAGTCATCCCGTTGAACACGCATCTTCAACATTAATTAGACTTAATGTTTGCCTAGCCTCGAAATTGCAAAACCCTTTTGAGTACTATTTCATGCTCCTCAAAGTTTCTTTCACACATTTCCATATATAATCTGAGCTTGAGAATGAAATCCTACTCAAATGGTTCCGTAATCCCTGGGCTTAACCATCGTTATACGAAGCTCTCGTATCTATCTCGTTGATCACTGCGAAAACGTCGATACAAGAGCCTCTTGAAATGATACAGGGTTTCTCGAAGCTCTCGAAGCTCTCGTAATATTCACTATGAGACCATAGCGCTACTTAGATGTTAACTGCGTTATGTTTTTATAACAGCTTTTCAGGTACCTCGTTATTTGTGTTCTTTTGTTCCCTGTCCTTGTCATCCCGACGGCGATTGAGGATCATCGACTGCTCCATGAATATGCCACAGTACAGTGGTTGTACAAATAGCCTGGGACAAACAGAGATAATTATAATCCGGTGGCTTAGCTTTAGTTACTGTACGTCAATGTGTAGTATTAGTATAACCTCAAGCGTGTTTCTATTGATTTGAGCATTGCAAAATGAACTAAAGATCTTACTGGCCAGAATGGAACGGCTTTAAGATGTGTTGTCATTCAAAATATTCATGTATCTCTTGTTCACACCAATATACATGCATACATACAAACAAACAAATACACGCATAAACACAGACTCAAAGTTTGTTTATCTGAAACTCCGTTTGCCTCTCTATATATCTCTCTCTATCTTACACACATACACATACTCTCTCTCTCTCTCTCTCTCTCTCTCTCTCTCTCTCTCTCTCCCTCCCTCTCTCT
>JAUTBV010157470.1:0-10255 GCA_032361325.1 Lepetodrilus fucensis | reverse complement strand
TGAATGGCAATAACATGTTCTAACCACTTTCTTATTCCTACTTACTATTATACGTGAAGTGGATACCGAATTAAAAGCAAAACAAATATTAAATTGATATTGACTGAATGAAGTCATGGCATTAAATTATCACATACTAGTACCATCATTGCAACAAGTAAAATCAGAGATGTGTAGTTCAGTAGTCGTCAACCAATAGCACACGCGCGCACAGACACACACACACATACACACACACACACACACACACACACACACACACACACACACACACACACACACACATCTATACATATATTTATACTATTAGTGTCAAATTCAACATATACTAATTGTTGTGATTATTTGACACTAATAGTATAAATATTGAGAATCAATATGTGCTGGAATCGCGCAATGAAATTGAATAACTTTACATTATTTATTACATGTGTAAAATCGCATGTATTCCAATGCTCGCCTACTTAATATATTCATTAATTTCTATGTACTATGGTACTGAATATCAGGCTGACTAATATATTTATATACTAGATATATTTTCAAAATACACACAAAAACACACATTGAAAATAGTCTAATAATACTACTAGTGATAATGTGCTTATTTATATTTCGCCAAATCTATGTTCGAAAGCTTGCTCATAGCTCTACAATATTTCAACTGTATCAATGTGCACTAATTTCACATTTTCAACTCCTTGGGTAGTATACAAACCAAGCTGTTAAAACCCCCGATGACGTGTGTTAGATCATAGATGATCTATAGCTTTAAGAATTATTAGTTAACATCAATGGTTAGCTACAATCATGGCAGGATTCTTTACAATGCAACAATTCTCTGAAGGCGAGCATTTATCAAATTGAAAAAACCCAAGCTGTATTCTCACGGCCTCTATAAGGTGACGAATTCACTTAAATAGTGTAACAATGAACAGGAAGTTTAGACTACTGCCATACTTTCTACATTTAGACATGTTCGGAAGATGCAATACTTGTACTTGTCAAGTACTCACGAGATACTTAGAATCTTAGAATGTATATACTGAGATGAAACTCGAAAGTAGAGCTATGACTCGTTATACTTCCTTCTTATCTATCTATTCATCCGTCACTCCCTCCCTCCAGCCATAAATCTAACAATCCATCCACCCTTCCATATCTTGCTCCATCCATCGATCTATCCATCCATCCACCCTTCCACCATTCCCTCCACCCACCCATCGATCTATCCATCCATCCACCCTTCTAACACTCCATCCAACCATCGATCTATCCATCCATCCACCCCTCCACCCATCGATGTATCCATTCATCCACCCATCGATATATCCATCCATATACCCGTCTACCACTCCACCCACTCATTGATATATCCATCCATCCACGCCTCCACCCATCGATTTATCCATTCATGCACCCTTCCACCATTCCCTCCACCCACCCACCGATCGATCTATCCACCCCTCCACCCATCGATCTATCCATCCAACCTTCGCTCCACCCATCGATCTATCCATCCATCCACCCCTCCACACATCTATCTATCCATCCATCCCTCCACCCATCGATCTATCCATCCATCTACCCTTCCCTCCACCCATTGATCTATCCATCCATCCATCCACGCTTCCTCCACCCATCAATATATCCACCCTCCGCCCTTCCATGCACCACCCACCCACCAATATAAAACCTATATTTTTAAAATCGTTGTTTGTATCTAAATGCAGGCCTATCTAGCAGTCAAGTAATTGTATGCAATGTACACACTAAACAATCTCTCTCTCTCTCTCTATATATATATATATATATATATATATATATATCAAATTAGTATGCATTTAAAGTTATATATTTTATTGTACAGGCATTGCGTTAAATTCATCCAATTAGCATACCTTTATGGTATGAAAGTCGAAACAGTTCCTATGACAAACAACGCATAAAATGCGTCACAGTTTCAACATGCTTTGAGAAATTTGGCGATCAATTACCCTGTTAAATGATTAGATTGCATTGTATAATCTAATGATGATTTCAAGAAAACAATCATTTCTATGGTCTACTTTCTTCAAGCCTGATTTGTTGGCTGAAATATCATTTGGAAACCCGAGACGCGGATAAATGAAGTTACAACGGTATTTCGTGCACTTGACTTCACGTCGGAAGTTGGGTTTATTATTAGGACGGAGTTTATTTCCTAATAGCTCTTGCCTCCTGCTGGCGTAACCTTAAAGCAAAACAATGATAACGGTTATTGTCGATAACATCCTTGTCAGTTCAAAGATGAAAGAGAAAAGAGGAGCTAGAGTGACATCTGCCGAGTTGTCTCCCTTCCTCGCTTAACTCTCCTTACGTTCGCATCTCTCGTCACGAACAATGCCTTGTAAATGAAATGAAATGCCATCGTAAGACGGTTTTAAGTGCTAGTTAGAGACAACTACCAGGATAATTGATATTAATTTCCCTATTGGCTGACTCGAAGCATTTTATCTTATTACGTGCCTGGTGAGAGTGACGGGACCTTAAAGACCTCGTTCCGCCATGTTGTCTAAGAAGTCTCGGCTCTGTCACGAGATTTGGAGTTGAGTCGACAGACGTCAAGCTTTCAAGCAGATCGATTTGCACCATTATCTTTCTCTATTATCTTCCCTATTCTCTCAAGCTTCTATTATCTCTTTACTGTGATTCACGACATTGGGCTATCGAGTGGAATATGCGTGCTTACCACGACTGTAAACAAAGAATCTCTTCTCCCCACCCCACGGGATTTCAAGCCCGTCTCTGGGGGGTGGGGGGGATCCCTACCTGGCACAGGTAACGCACGCGCGGGGCACGACTCGCTCACGGCACGTCTTGTCAGTAATATCAGCAAAAGCTTTCAGGGAATGAATGGAAAGGGAAAAGAAGCTCTCCTGGGAGAGGCGCTGACACAATCGTGCAATTACTGATCAAATACAACGGCCAGGTAATCGCCATCAACCGATTCAACCCTCGCGTTCATATATTTTTAAGGTAGGCGAGACAATAGAAACTACCTGTCTTCTCTGAGAGAAATCCGTCCATTAGAACTTAGCCGTAGATTAGCACCGCGGCGCTTATAGATACTAATGTTCAATAAGATTATTGCCAAGTCTGGTGACACGGCTGTCATTTGAATCTCATTTATCTCCCAGACATATTTACCACATTGCATGAGAGTACTGAGTGCTTCTGTGCGGTTTAAATGGGTAGTCTCCCTTGTAGCGTTAATATTTGGTACATTAATACTATTTTAATCCGCTTAAAGTATCTGATCTATATTTGATTACATTAACAACCCCTCTGCCACCCGATCCTTCCCCGCCCACCAATTTGCTAACCGATTCTGTAAATCACTCAATTACTATCTGTAATGATTTCCTTCTGAAAAGAACAATAGAAAGCAGAGATTGCCGATGGCAAGCTACAAGAAAGGGTTCCAAAGAAGGCTGCAAAGTGATTTCGTAAACAGTAAATAGCGCCGATAATTACACAGCTAAGTTGATAGCGGTGAATGTTTTCCAGCTCCTTGGCATTGTTAGTAAGCTCAGTCTATTCTGTCGTCGGTGCGTATCCCTACACGTACTGTTGAATATTGTACTACTTGACCACAAATTACTATAATGACTGGTGTTGTGTAGCAAGTTAAGAAACAGTGTCATTGCGTTAAACCACTGCATGTATAGCAAGATACAATTACATGTACAATGCCTGGATGGGGAGGGAGGGATATACCTTAAACTATACTGTGTAATCGATACTTTTAATTAAACGTTGTCGCTATAATATATAATGACGGAAGATGGTCCTATACATCATTGTCATACTTTAAAGAAATAATAATTAAGGTATTTAAAAAATAATACAAATGAATGAAACATGTTCAGTAAGTCCAGCTCATCCATTGCATAGATTTCAACACTAGAATATTTTTAAAGTCACTGTTATACATGTGTCGAGACATGTTGATTGATATTGTAAAACATAATCTCATTTTAGGAAGCAAACACACACACACACACACACACACACACACACACACACACACACCCACACACACACACACACACACGTCTAGATAGATCACGTACACGTAGAGGCATAATGTTATAGACATCTTCATTCATTGGTTTTAATGACACGCACGCTGCATAGGGTATCAATGTCAAACACTTAGCAATGGTAACAGACACTCTATTCATTCATGGAGTAACATTAACACCTCCGATACAATTCCCAATCCCATCTGCTGTAGATATCTTGGACTCGTTCTAGTATAGCGAGACACAACCATGCTGCTTCTGCTGCTGATGACCTTATGCTAATGCTGATTCTGCTGCTGATTCTGATGATGATGATGATGATGCTGCTGCTGCTTCTGATGCATTGTATTACTATGTTCTTGTACCACTGTGGGTGTTAAATACTGTGGGTGAAATGGACTTAACTTGACTTAATGATGTTGCTGCTGCTGCTGCTGCTGCTGATGCTGATGATGATGATGAAGAAGCTGAGGATGGTCCTGTTGTTCAAGTTTAACTATTACACTGACTGCTAAAATGCTTAATAATAATAATAATAATAATAAATAATAATAATAATATTATTATTATTTTTAATATTAGTAATAATACTTTCCAATGTGCGGTCAAGAACCGATTACATATATACAGTTAATGCATTTGTAGAGCCCGCCATCCACCGGTACACAGTGTTCTGTGATTTACTAGTCTTACTCATAGGAAAGCTCGTCCGGCGATATCGGTATCCATTTTGTATACTAGTATTAATCTTTGATGCGTGCGCATCTTGCCTCCACTTGCATGTAGTTTATTTTTTATAGTAATGGTTCCAAAGGTAAACTTGATACCCGCTAGACTCTCAGTCTCATATACATAAATCAATTTCTCGCTTTGCGTTTTCTTCCTCGAGAAAAAAATCCATTAAATACAGTTAGTACCATATAGTCTGCCTATTAATTGCTTGGAAACAAAGTCAGCAAACACACTATGAGAGCCCCTCCCAACCCACTAACGAAATTTAAACGTACGCAGATCTATAAACCGAGCTTTTCTCTTCTTTTCATTACCCGCCAATGTGATCAGCGTCTAAACGCTTCCGATCTTCGTGATGTGCGGAGAGTGGGACAGAAACACCTTATTAGACAAGACACGGCAATTTCTAATGCGTTCAACAGTTAATTCTGTCTACAGGTCACTAAAGAGATAATGGCTTGGATATCTCCTTTGGAAAGACTCGGTCGGGTCTTTGCGGTCTATCGGTCTTCTTCCATCGGCGGTCATTGCTTGACAGTATCACCGGGGGGTGAGGGAAAATATGAGGGATAGGGGAAAAGGCGGGTGGGGGTGGGAGGGATGGATGGGAATTGTGGCGTTCTTGCAATGAAATAAAACCGTGCCACGTGACACCCCGTGGAGATTAAATGTTCTTCATTTGCAAACGTTTCTGATCATCTCAGCATGTGTTTTGGAAAAATCCTGGCCTCTGCTGGAACAAAGTAGAATTCATCTTCTGGAAATGAGATATCTATTGATAAAGAATATTAACTCGCCAATAAGAGATTCATCGAAATGATGAATGATAGAAAATACAATTACTTCCAATAGCTTTTATTTTCCAGAGAGTGATGGTGACATTTAAATCAAGTTTGATGATTGCCTATAAAACAAAGACAAGAACAGTATCTTTGTTCGCTTAATCTTCATATTAACATATATATATATACTGAGGTTGTTGTTGTAATGGATTCGCGTTTGTGTTTACATGAATAACATAGAATAACGTGTTCGATTTTGAGTGTTTTATTGGTAGTCTTTATAATTGTCGCTATACAAGATATTCATATCCATCCTTGCCATGATGGCGGCATAGTGTGTGTGTGTGTGTATGTGTGTGCGTGTGTGTATGTGTGTACGTGTGCGCGTATGTGTGTGTGCGCGCGTGTAAGCATATGTGTGTGTGTGTACGGAAGAATGCTCAATTCGTTGTTATCAAGACATACATCTATAATTTTAACATCTATTTACATAGCTATCTAAGGACAATGACAAACAAGTTAATAACAACTTTGACATGATTGTCTGTTCAGATATACACGTGTTTACTTAATATAATTAATATACGCTATGTCATGTACTTCAAGACCAGCTGGCATAATAATGCAAACCCTTATATTAATATCAATACGTGTACATGCTCATAATTATTGTAAAAACCTCAGCGACGGAGACAGTGTATTGATATCTTATGTTTTGTTTGGGGTTCTTGTTACAGGTCTTGATGCAGTTAATAATATGTTCCATGTTACCTTGCCTTATCAAGATCAATTACCTCAACAATGCGTCTTCATACAGTGTTCTTGGTTTACGTGACACATGCCACGACCAATTAGCCTGATAATATCCGTAAAATGCCCTTCATTTTTGATCTTGCACTCCAAGAATGCGATAGTGCGAGAGTATCGGCCTATTAGGAACACAGGTAAACAAAGGCGCTACACGAAATAACATTACAACCAACAAAGGTGGCGGTCTTCTATCTAGATTTGCGAGTGAGGGGGGTGTGGTATATCTCCCGAGCTGTCACCCCCTCGGGCTAACAGCGCGTGAAACGTGAGGAGGGGGTGGGGTATTGTCCGAAACTGTCCTCCACTCGCGGAGGATGAGATACCTGCGATTTATTACGGGGTCAAGGGGTCATTCGTCGTATATCACCGGTATGAAACGTTCTTACTTTTATTGTCAACGCTGATAGTATTTCTTATCACCTGGTCCCGAGACGCGTGGCTTTTCAGGACATAGAAATGACAATGACATCCATTGGATACGTTGGTATTAACCTGTCGAGTTGTAACGAGTCTTAGACGATGTGTTCCGAATGCAGATGCGCGCGCAGAACAATGGAGGACCATGGTCTTGCACCTGCAACACATGCTTGATGTTAATATTCGTATCACCTGTTGGACCCTTTAACACCATCATACCTGGAGTATTTGATAGTCAAGTAGGGCTGGCAGCTTGCCAGACTCTTATAATCACTGGGCTGATTTATTGACAATAAAAATCACCTCAGTACATTCGCATTGATATTGTATTCATTTAATTGTCCATTTCTCAAATCGAGATATATTCTAATGGTCGGTAATGGTAATGCAGAACTAGACTCTGATAGGTGGCATGCCCCCGTCATGTCAGAATTAATTTTATTTCCTCTATACAGTTCCGTTTTACTTAGACCATTACAAAGGCAGTATATTGTCAAAGTCCTTCATTAGTGTTGTCTGTGTTGACAATTGCAAATGAAAGCATGTTTCTTTGCTATTGAACAGATAGCCAAGTAATGGTTTCTCTCTACTACAGAATCTGCGTTTGTATTGAAGACCATTTTCAATAAAAGAAAACTGTTATTGTAGCGTTCCTATTAACTTCTTTGACAAAACTGAATAATTGTTGTAGGGCCCACCTTTCGCACGCATTCTTTGAGGACATTTTGGATAATTTACATTATAAAACGTATTAATCTAGTAGCATAGTTTGAGACGGGCGGTTTACAGCATTGCAGACCAACATTTATGAGATGGTTTTGGCGAGTAACTGTTTTTGTAGTGTTCCTTTTACCTTCTTTGACAGAACTGAATAATTGTTGTAGGGCCTACCTTTTGCGCGCATTCTTTGAGTACATTTCGGATAATTTATATTACAAAACTGGTTAATCTAGTAGTATAGTTTTAGACGGGCGGTTTACACATGTATGCATGAGTGTAGACCAACATTTAACATCCACTTCGTGGATCAGCCACTGTTCCATCATATGTAGGCTATACCAGCTTTGAAGTACTAGTTAAGTCTATATAATATAACTATAGAAGTGTGAAACAAGGCATGAAGTAGCCAAGAACATTACGTACTGTATTCATTATTTAAATCCTCAAATAAATACGCAGGAAATTATACGTCTTCTCTTGAAAAAACACACACTCTGCATGCATCCTGCCCATTCGTTTTCAAAAATATCCACAAAATCCACTGAATTTGGTATTCCACCCTCCTCCTCCCTTAACAATGATTTAATTGGAGTTAATAGCCAATAAATATAATTATGGAGGGTTTACCCACACATTACATGCATTATTGTGAAGGGTGGTAAGGGTCCTTCAACATCTTAGCCGGGTAATCGTTTGATGAGGAGAAAACGAGTGGGTCTGGGAGCAATACGAGATGGTCTGGAGGTCATTACACCTCTTTATGACGAGGTCTTAGACACTACCACCCTATTCCACTTGACTGCTCCTATTGTCAGAAAACAAGGGAGATGATTCACGAAAGATATCACAGTGGGATACCACAAAAGAGCAAAGCGTGTGTAATGCAAAACTATAATGACAGGGCATGGTAAGTGCTGCCACCTGCCGACAGTTGCCCTCGGACTGGAGACGCACATACATGTAAAGAACGGGAGTAAAGAATTAAAAGAAAATTATTTCTTCACGGAAGAAAATAAACGAGCAAAATGCACGCAAAATTTGACCACGGGAACAAGGAATTTAAGGCTTCTGAGATATAAGAAGCAGTGAATCGGAACCGGGGACGAAAGGCGCCCCGGCACGTGACCGGCACGAGACTTAGACACGACCACTCGAGGGTAAAGTTTCGCCCCCATAAATTGGCTGTCATTCTGCTAGCAGATGGAGATTAAGTGTACCACCAACTGTGTGCCATACTTTGAAAACTACAGCCACCTTATCTTCAACTAAGCATCAGCCTTTCTTATGGTAATACCTCTCTTCGTAGGGGCATCCCCGATATCAGTGTACACAATTAAAAAGTTTGAAGATATCCGACGGGAGCCTGATAAGCAAGGCGACACCCTGGTAATGGGACGATATGGCAATTAATATATTCGGTGTCCACTTTGATTTAATATCCGTCCACATGAACAGCTTGTTAAAAATGTTGTATCAAAGACGAAAACGGTTGTACGAAATAAACAATCAATCGTATTCCAAAAAATCTAAATACCTAAATCACGAAATACCTTGATTATTTTGTGTGTATCTTTTTTGGAGAATCTAACATATAGGCTACTTTTTGAATTAATTCAGGTTTATATTAGAGACGCTTTCTATAATATTTCACTAATATCACGACTTGTCACTAATTAGATGTTTTGAAGTGCATGCATGCATAATATAATAGATGAAAAAAAATCCTGAACATAATAGGGAACGACAGTATCCATCTGTATTGTACGCTAGGGCTGATACATATGGGAGGTGCATAGGGCTCGGGTAACCTGGGGTCGCACCCCCATTTTTAAAACTGACATTAAAAACAAGTTAATAATAATATACAATATAATACTAAACACTCAGAACAGAACAGAACAGAACAGGATTTATTCTCATAAATCATGTAATATGATACAGAGAAATAGTAATACTATATGTACAAGATAGATAGAGAACATACAGTATACATATATACACATGGTTGTACAATTAACATGTTAAAGAAGCGGTAGGTATGCTTTAATATTTACATAATTTAAATAGTAATGGGGAATAGTTAGAGTTTAGGAGATATATAAGTTTTTCAATAGCAGGGTTATTACAGAAGTAGTTTGGGGATATTTGATAACGTAAATTTGATAAATTTTAGTAAGAAATTAAATTCATCGCCGACACATGCTCACTGGATGTGAACCACAGAGGTCATGAACCAAATATATTGCCCCAGATCTTGCACAGTCTACCACGTATAGCATGTTAAAAATGCCATTCACACATTTTGTTAAAAAGGCCATTCACAACTTTCTATAAAACATTCTTAACTTAAACTTTTAATAAATTCCTGTATCCGCCCCTGACTATTTTCTCAAAGTATAATCTTGGATTAGAATTGATTGTGCATACATATGTGGGTGGTATTGCATAATACATGGACTGTTTGCTAAAAGATACGAGGTATCCGATTCCTAAACTCGTTCTAACAATACGTGCTCCTGAATCATGATACAGCAGTCATGTTTCAAGCATCTGTTGGGTGACATGTTCATTCACGAATACAACAATGAATCATATTTATTTATTTTATTTTACATATAAATAATCTGTATAAATATATATATATATATTTTAATATCCATTTTAATTTGGAAAAATCTCTTTTAGGCAGTCATGAAGAAGTCTGAAGTAGTGACGTTACGTCTGTGA
>JAUTBV010157469.1:7500-24921 GCA_032361325.1 Lepetodrilus fucensis | reverse complement strand
GGCTCCCGCCACAATAGAAAGCGTTGACGTTACAATAGTTGTAGCCTACAAGAGCGTCGTGCAACGGGCACCTGAGCTACATGTTCGTGGTCGTGTTAGTGATTTAGGGGTGAGTGGCAAAGCCATGCATCTGACTTTACCTCTATATAATAAGTATACCTCTATACATAGGTAGATGAAATCCCGAGCAAATAAATGACTAATAGTCCATTTGAAGAATCTATAATTACGATGTATAGAGTCGGCAGTTACTCATTAGTCGGCATAGATTCCAACAATAGGGATGTAATGCTGATTAGTGAAAATTACCCAGAATTATCCAGAATCCTGAGTGTGGCAAATCGAATCACATGATTCGCAGTAGTCATTGTATGGTTACAATTTTGTCCTGTAGCTAGCTAGATAGCCATCGATTCCAGTTTAGGGGAAATTGTTCGCAAAAACGACTACGATAATAATGTCAATGATGTCCTAGCTTTGCTTTTGAGGTGTGTTACCTGTGTGTGTTTGTGTGTGCGCGCGCGTGTGTATGCGTGTGTATGTGTGTGTGTGTCTATGTGTATAACTTCAATTATCATGAGTTTCTTCATCATCTGAATCTCATGGCATGGTCTAAAATACATGTCCGTCACAGAACTCAAAAGTCACGTGGATGCTCAAAAGTAAAGCAGGACACACGAGATGAAAGTGTCCTGCCAGGATCCTGTCTGATCCTGTTAAAATCCTGGACATAACACCCAACTATTTCTACTTTGCGTCAATGATGTTAAGTGGGAAATGGTCGTCTGTTTAAGAGGCTACATTGTCCTCTTCAATCACCGAGTTCATTCTACTATGACATGAAATTGACAAACAATAGTTCATATGCATGTCTCGCGTCTAACGATTTTCAAACAAGTATAATTTTAAAACGAAAATGGCTATTCAGTGTGTATTTTGAGAACCTAATATCAAAAAACATCTTCCACTTGTTTAACGTATTTAACCGTTATCATTCCATTCAATTTGTCACAGGAATTTAGATTGCCCACTCAATAGAATCACAATTAGGAAAAGAGTGGGATGTTGAAATGGAATTTCTCAGGCACTACTTTATGATCGGCAGTAAATAGTCTAATTAGTTTTCTTGCTACAGAAGCGTAAAGGAGTGCGCTTTATACCGTAACTTAATGTGCAGACGTGAAATAGATGTTTTAGCACGTAACTGCCATCTTATCATTATTTTATTTTTGAACGTGACGGAATAAAATTAATGATACCGTCGGAGAACAGCTACATAATGGTGTCGTCTCACTAGTACACACGATATTATCTAAGTTGAAGGACTGATATGCATGATATTTCTAAATTTAATGATGTAGGTAAAATATTTATACCAATGAAATATCCACTGTCAAGAAGACTGTGAATTCCGACACCATGGAACATGCTGATTGTCTTTTGTGATGTTTTTCCCCTGAATAAATGATGATGTACGCACTTAAGAAAGACCGGTGGCGTCGGCTTGGAACCTTTCACAGGACCTTCAACAGAAAACCGGAGACTTTATTTTAAAATACTAGTCTCTTGTCAATATTTGAGTCAGATGTATTACATCTGCGGTGAAGAGATAAAAAATGTATAATAATATATAATACTACCAATTACAACCCAATGGCATATGCAGTTATCTGATCATGATCGTGTACAGATGTATGTAAACATATCGTTAGTGCGCACAAAGAACAGTTAAGTTAGACAGTGATGCATGTAGACGTCAGAAATAATGATATTTATATACAAGTTAGTCAACAAATATATGTCTTCTTTGAAATAATTGAAATGGATCATGCTTTACTGCCAAACGCTTGTCTACATATGAGTTTTGTTATGTTCATCAGAGAAGTTACGTTCCCAAAGGCACAAGACCATTAAAATTGCAGCTGCAAAGATCTTTATCAACATTATAGATTCCAAATGTATTTATATATTACTACCAAATTCACAGTCTATACATATTATTGTATTTGTATATCCTTATAGAACTATGTTCTCGCTGTAACAGACCCTGACACCAACGCAACATGTTCTAGCCTAATTAACTAGCCTGGGTATCGTTTCTCGAAGCTCTCTTAGCCTCTAAGAGACCATAGCACTCGCTTAGCAATGTATCAGCTATCGGCAAAGAGAGTGTTATGGTCTCTTAGCGGCTAGGAGAGCTTCGAGAAACGATACCCTGAACCATTGCATTTTGAGATGCTCTTGTAACTACGTACGACGTGGTATTGATGCGACATGCACGATCCCAAATAACGAGTGCTATCTATCTGGCAAGCTGGTGAGAGATGGCTCTTGCTAAAGCTTCTCTACTGATTAAGAGTGCTCGCTGATAGTCTTCAGAACATGCTGCCACAGCTTCTTCCATTAACTTGTTAATGCGTTAGTTATTAGACCCCCATCCAAAAAGGCCTCCTAGTTAGTCCAAAAACGGAGGGAACCTTGCTCGATCTCCTTATCCCCTGACATCATGGTAGTGCTCCTTTCTAGCTGTTCTAGCTGTACTTACTGTCAGACGCATGCGCAGTTACAAAGGACCAACACCGCACTGGTAACTGCGCATGCGTCGGAAAGAAAATACAGACAGAACAGCTAGAAATGAGCAACCCCCATATACGCGTAACTGTTTTCATCAGTTTCCTTCCTAACTGCTTTATAAAAACTCATTGTCGAAGAAGTCGCCCTTGCCTTTGCAATTATTCATAAGTAAACCGTTTCCTGCTCAACAGAAGTTTAAAACTCATTATGAATGAAGTGACTTTTGCATTTGGAAGTTTATGCATATATATTGTCATACGTTCGTATCTGCAAACATGTTTCTGGTATTCTTATGTGAAAGACCATCCTCGAAAACACATGTCATTATGACTACACTAGCCTCCGTCAAAAGCCTGTGTTTTCGAGGATAGTGTAAGACTAGATAATATTCATCAGCTTGATGGTGGCCGTTTTAAAGGATTTTCACTACGACTGCAAACCTTGTCATGAATATTCCTAAACATGTTAGATATACAAAGTAATGTTGCATCCATCTAAGGTTATGGTGGGTTTCCTGTTGCGTTGTACAATGCCAGAACCTCCACGTATTAAACATCGTGAGATAAAACATAATTAAAATAGGAAAATATTGAAAAACAAGTGAGACATGCCGAAAAGGTAACGTGTTGCCATCACTACTTGTGTATACAAATCAAATGACAAATGTGTACGTTCTTTCAGGTAACACGAAAACAAGAATCCTCTGAAACTCTTTATGTCTCAAAACTAGTAAATGCCGCACCACGAAATTGGTACTGTTACGGTATACGTTTGATCATGAAATATGCCAATAAACGGTGATTGTATTCCGTTAATTTATACCTAATATTTATCGCTAATATCGACACCTTCGAAAACACGGTTACTATTTCATTATGTAGGATATTTATGACCATTGTGCTGGCCCATTGACCAATATCCACGTCTTGTGGGATTTTGTTTAATGACGAAACACAATCTGCATGAAGGCGCGTCACTTCGGGGAGGTTTGACGATATCCCGGGTGTGTTGCAGTGACACCAATTGGGGCCAACCTAGCAATACATCACGACTCCGAACCTTAACGATGACAAGCAAAGCATCGACCTGCAGTCTCCCTGGTATAACCTAACGACGTGTGGTATCCGCTACACATGGTGAAATCAACGTTACGTTCCATGGTATCGTTTCTCGAAGCTCTCATATGCACTATGAGACCATAGTGTTCTCGTAAGTGCCCCATCCCTGCGAGTGAGCGTATTATTATTATTTTTTAAATGTTCTTTTTCAGTCGCTTTCTAGATTAGTTCATTAATATATCACGACTTTTCAGTTTAGGGCAGTAGGAAACCATATTGTTTCGTAATAGCTATGAGAGCTTCTAGAAGCGATACCCAACTACACAAGATACCATTCGAGGACGGATTTCAATTGAACGAACGAATAAAAAAAATATGCATGCACGAAGAAGGAAATAGTGTTTTAGACCAGATTAATCACCGATTCTTCTACTGTTTGTGCAGGATGATCGAGTGAATGCCTGGCGAGCGTAATGTCGGTGTTAGCATTGTGGTTATATCTGTTACATCTTATCCATTACCTAAACTGGCCCGGGTTATGAGAACGGGTCCCAGTGGCAGTCTGGAGGACGGAAATAGGAAGCGGGTAATCGAGTCTTACGTCATGGAAATACTACATTGTAAACTGTCATGGAACCATATGATATATTGGAGGTTTCGTACCAATACCATTTTGTACCTGTGTCATCTCGTACCAACACAAGAATCTCATGTAAATTATATATTGCTAGCTTTACGAAATCATTTACAACAGTATCGTAGTAGATGCGAGAGCTTCATGAAATGGTGGCTATGGGATTTTCGTAGCCAGATGGAAATTGCTAGATGAATGACATGCCTAAAACTGTCAATATTTGTCATACTACCTAAATACTGTTCTTTACACAGTTGTTATCTTAGTAAAACTACGCCATTCTTCTATTATCCTCGCTAAGTTTCAGATCCAAAATAGTGAAATAAAGGTGTTTTCTGCTCATTAACAGTGTTCTACATTATAACAAAACAGTCTATAATTATTGTCAGAGCAAATAAATTATGTTCCATACTCATGTCTAAATGCATCCTCGAAAACGCAGGCCATTATGACTACACTAACCAATTTGACGGAGGTTAGTGTAGGCTTGGGTTTTCGAGGATGGTATAAATGGTACTTATATATACGTCATGTTTGAGGCAACAGCTATGCCTAAATGGTATCGTCGTCGTCTTGCATGCGTGTATGTGTTTGTATGTATGAACGCTGATATATATGCTCACCCACGGGACACAATTCACTAGTGAATATTACAATAGGTCATCACTACCCCAGGTCACACTTACGCCACTCAGGATTTCATAAGGAAGTGTCTAGAAAAAGGCACAATTTACACATTTAACCATCACCCGCAACCTGGAACCTTTGAGGCCTGATGTCACATTCAAACTTTGCAATTAGCTGGGTGAGAGTTAACAAACTGACCACTGCCACTCTATCGCTGACATACTCGCCACTACACTAGCCACAGACTACATCGCGCTACTACACTACTTCTGACCGGTACTCGGCTGAGAGCGCCGGGAGACTTTCCTTCTTCACACTCATGGTACTGATCGTGATCTAGCCTCTGATATGTTGCCAGTCGGTATTCGATCCCCTTGATGAGCTTCAAATCCACTGTACGCTGTTTCATTGGTCTGTTACAGAGTAACAACTTGCGAATGAGACTCGCAGGGTGTTGATCATCAGTTGAAAACTAGCCCTCGGACAGATGGGCATGTGATACGAGACGTGTATAGCATTCATGTGTTCACGAATGATATTCCGGTAAGTGATAGCTAATACTTTTAACTTTATTTGTGTTTAACTATGTATACGATATAATCAAACGACTTGTATTTCAACACTATCTGTCGTCTAGCTGGTTAATGTACCCAAAATTAAAAACATTTTGTAAAAATAAAAAGGAAAGACATGTATATTGGCATATTCGTTCTAGAAGTACGGAACCAAACCATGGCATGGTCATATTGGGACATATATTGCTTTATACCAAGTTGACTTAACAAATGTATAAATCAATAATACCCATTGACAGTCCATTGTTGGGAGGCCATTTGGAATTGAATACTTACATGTATATCAGCATTTATATTATGCGCATACACATGTGTGGTTTATTACACATGCAATTGATACAGTTTATAAATGTTCCCCAGTTTGCTTATATAATATAGAAATGCCAATTCGTCACTGTGTTTTCAGATGAGTTTGAGATGGATCCACGTTATACTATGAATTTAGCCATGATAACAAACATGCCAGTGATTCATTATAGTGTGGAAGTTTGTGGACTTAAGATGATCGATGGAAGTGTTCAATAAGTAATAGTATGAGGATGTTATTGTCCCAGTTCATCTATCCAGACAGCTACACCTATTCCTCAGAGGATTGTAGTGTTATTATTGACTACTTTGTTTGTTCAGCGTCTGCGCCTTTGCAAGGTTAACATTTCCTATTTAACATAGGAACACGTTATATGCATTTGACTTAATTAATGATTGAATATTGAATTATTAAATAATCTGTTACTTGTCACAAATGTATGCTTTATCTCGACTGCTAAATGTTGAAGATTCTGGATTCTGATATTGCATCTGTTAGTGATGTTAACGATACGTCTTCGTAGCCATCAACAGTCTATGGTCCGATGCCAGCTTGCTTGGGAGGTCAGTGCCGCATTCAATGAGGGGTCGGGGGTCGGGGCTCGGAGGTCGGGGGGTTACTGAAGTACAGGGATCAGCACCACAGAACGGTCGTAGCACTTTAAAAACTGTATATCCTTTATTTCCACTGAACTAAACAAGACACTTGATTCGCGACTATCGTATAAGGAGTTACGACTCTCGTAGAACTAAGAACGTGCTATAGATCATGGTATGATGGGGCTAGATCCCATAGACTGGACATTCCAGGCACACGTACATTGTCTCTCAAGGGAACTATAGCCATGCTCACGGTCATATGAAACCATGCATAAGTGATGCATTGTCAACAACACCACCTCCAACGTAAAGACACAAGGGGGTTCATCGATTTGATGTCCAGCAATTGAACAGCTACTCAAACAACTGTTGTGATTGTTCAGTGTATGGTGTTTCAAATTCAAGGTTCCAAATGCCCATTGGGTCCCTAGTTAATGGCCGTGTGCGAAACATTCGATACCCAAACTGTCCATTACGACTAATTACGTAACATGTGGATACTCGTTTCGTGATGCGATTGCGTCGAAATTAGATTTCGTACCTCAGAATGTTGCTTTTATGACTTGTACGACTTTCCGGCCACCATCCTTATTATCAATCATATTGTAACACGAATTAGGTACATATACTACCGCTACTTTAGATAGCTCTACCGAATGAGCCAAAGGGGTAACCCCGCTGGCCGAGACCAGTAGGAACATCTTATATCACACCCGGCTACAAAAATAACACACCTAGCGCCGAAGTTACGAAACTGTTTTGAACACGATGTCATGCTCATGCTACTAACATTATGTATAAGGTTTTATAAACGAACTAGAGCTTGAGATTTAGCTCAGCTGAGATTTCTCATTATTTTATTGACTTGAGTATGGAGTTATTTTCGAGAAATTTAGGCCAGATCCTGTATTCACTCAGGAAGAGAACCTCGGCATATGAGGTACACCTATATATTACAAAAATGAACATGCCAACATTAACCGTGTATATTTTGTAAAATGTCATCGATTAGAGCTAATGTTAAAGCTAATTGAATTAAACAAATCCGTTGCATATTTGTAAACGTTTGACTGTTAATACGAACGCAATTGACCTCTTGCTTAACATGGACGTCGATGGCAAAGTGTCAACAACAATGGTTCTGTGTAACAGGCTTTCAAGGATCTCTAAATTATTTAAACGTGTTACCATTTTTTACCTAGCACTTACACAAGTTGCAATATTGATATTATTATTTATAGAATGCCATCGTCTCAGTTTAGCATACTTCTGTCAGAACGCGTCAGACTACAGCTCAAAGCAACTGCAGACAGGAGTCCACGGATTCATTGTTATCACGTTAAGATAACTTCAATAGCGATTTGAAAGTTATGTGGATCGATACAGCAAATGAATGGATAATCCACGAATCGATGAGACTTAACTAACACCAGATGTGTGCGTTTAAGCCTACAGTACACAATATATATGTTGCTTATACCAAACACATCAGACACATGGTAGCATGGTAACATAGACTCCGATTTACAGTCTGTGCAAGACCACGCAGTGTTCATGGTGTATGATGTAGTAGTGCCTTCTTAGTTCAAGCAGATGGGATTGATACGTATACATATGCATACTTTTCAATATTAGCATGTGCATGCCACTAACTACGCGCCAGGCTTTGAATTTGGTTAATGCATATTATTAGCACATTAATAGTATTTTTACATACGGCTAACTCAACATTCTCATGCAATGGCATACAAATGCAATTAAATAACAATAGATAGTAATACGTGGCTATGAATTATGGAAGGGTAGATAGCAGGCTGGTGCATACATTATGGATCTAGTGATCACTTCTTACTCTATATTGGTATGAATATTATCCTTGTCTGAACCCAAATCCGTCAATTATCCCTCATACACCAAACCATGCCAAAAGCACACATCTACACAATTACCTCAACTCATTATTTCTCTCCTCTCATTTCACCATATCTACATCCCATTTCTCCATTCCCTCTGTCCATCCCGTCTCATCTCTCTGTCTATCCCTCCGTTCTCCATTCCCTCTGTCCATCCCGTCTCATCTCTCTCTCTCGTTCACTCACTCACATTATCTCTATCTCTCCTCTCTCTCACTGCCTCTCACTATCTCTCTTTCTTTTTCTCCCTCACCTCACTCCCTCTATCTATCCCTCTCCATCTCCAAAGCCATATCAAAGCCATCATACGCCGATGTGTCAGGACTATGACATCAAATGTCAAGTGCGGACAGTTCGACATCTTCTATGCCGAAATATATATACCAACAATTTCAACCCGATGTAAATGCCTGCTACCCAATGCACTTCCCCTATACATAAGCTGTTTATATGAACACTAAGTCTTTATCTCGACGGGCATGTAAATATCCCCGACACGAGCCCTCAGTTCCTCTCCATGGATCATGCAATATCGATACCAACTAACAAAAGGCATACCATCTGCGCCGACCGTTCTCACTGTGTACCTTTAAACATGGTTATGTTAATATGCATATGCATTACAGAATATTGTAACATCAACACATGGGTGATATATATATGACGTTTGGTGCACATTCACAGTTCGAGAATGACTAACTGGCCTTTGGTGATATATTCATGTACACAATGATTGTGTTTTTGTATTGAATTATTCACTGCAGTCTGCTAATATTTATCATGTACGTTAGAATAGTAATACAAGCAATTTCTTCCAAATGGCTTATAAATGTGCCTCATAGCTCATACCATAGCTGTTTGTGTTTGCATATCGCGCATTAATAACCAATATACTAGCCTGGTCAATCATTTAGATTGGTCCAATGTTATTACTATAGGTGTACACTGGTTATATTACTTTATATCATATTGAATCTATGCTTCCATTGAACATAATTAGACATGTGTGACATTTAGCATTCACGCTTTACAGTACAGTTACAAATCATGTAGAGCGAACATTTACATTTTATTCTTGTTTTAAGGAACACAACATGTTACATGACGACCAATTATCCGCAAGCATAACGTAACAGTTTATCAGATGAACCACAAGGCCGACTGGTCATACATGATAAGAATGTCGTAGTTCTGTTCTTTAAATTGTATACATTATTAGATTTGAACACTCTCTAGAAATAACCCAAGTTATCAGATGGATCTTCATCATCCTGCGCCCACCAGAGTTATCAGATGAAGGGTCGGAATTAACATCGGGTTTGATCTACAAACGTATCTCAACTCGACCTGAACGTGATTGTCTTTCGGTATCAATGTTGATGGATGGCAGCAACACTGGAAATAGAAGCTGTGACGCATGTGAATACCTACATGCACTGTCTTAATGAACATGTCCTTCTTGAAATAACATGGAGGCGCGTTAATTACGTCTATGCTTACTTATTAGTATTTGGAGAATGAATATTCATGGCTTTATCCACCGTTCTTATACTGGCATACCCGTATGTATTCAAGCATACTTATACCATCTTATTGCGCGTTATCTGTGGATTGAACCCGTCTGCCTGTACTAATTGTGTATAAATATGTCCACATTCCCAATGACATTCAAACAACATTAGTTAGGATATGTCGTGTACGATAAGCAACAGACAAGAAACGCAAATACTGAAATTATAACCGTAAAACTTGTCATAAGACACTTACGTCGTATATAAAACGCACTTTAGATTGCTCTATAGGTCTGAGGATCAGAATTGCTAAATTCGTCTGGAATGAATACATCAATCTTATTCAAATCACTAGAAATTCCATTAGTCGATTCATTGACAGGGTATATTCTGGTAATATAAAGTTTTATCAGATACAAATGACGGATGCTACAGTTATTTCCACACACCAATCACATTTCCTACTGAATGTCATAGGTGCCATGCCGTGATTGAAGCCTGAATGGCACCTAGAACTAAACGAATTGCGTTGAATTGCTCTGTGTATGACTTCTCATATTTACAATAATAAATACGATTTCCTCAGACCAATCAGTAGCGAGAATTATGTTTCTCAGAAGTCCCAGAGCTTGTGGTAATATTGATGTCAAAACTGCCTAAGTGCCTTCTCCTGATTTCATCAAGGAAATATTACTCGTCACGAAATCGACTCACGCTAGCTAGTAGGCCCAATGCTGTGCATCTGGCTACGCGCCATTAGGGCATATTTAAACGTGTGTCAGTGTTCGAGTGCTATTGGACATGCATGTCCTCGGCGATGATAAGACACTGAAGATTTTACATTCCATACCCGATCTTTCTATGGCGTAGATAACATGTTGTTAGTATATTAATATATTGATTAACCGTCATAGTATGTACTGATAACTGCTAGATGTATGTAGAACTAATATTAAGAACAATGGTCATATCCAGTATATATGTGTATACCAATTTATAAACCTTATGTCAATCTGTTATCGCCTTTTGTTATTAAAGTTATCAGATTATGCTAAAGCAGGATTATGTTTGATGTAAATGTTATATCGATATGCACTATATGTTCAAAACTTATTCATGTAAATAATGTATGTATTTCATTGTTTTCTCATTATATCACATAATGTGATTTTTCATGAGAATAAACTCTGTTCTGTTCTGTTCTGTATACCAATTGCTAAACAGTTATGGTAGGTAACCCAAATATGTCTTTCTAGGGCAATATACTTGTAGTATCTATCACATCAACTATGAAATATCCGTAGGATGTACCAACACAATTAAGAAATGTCATTTGTCAAGTAACCATAGATAGAAACTATGTTTCATATCTGACGTGAACATAATCGCCTGATCTCCCGCATGTGTGGGTGACAGTTACTCTCGTATCTATTGACTGCTGTACAATACAATTTGATAGGAAAGTCGATTACGAATACTGCTGTGGTTACAATAATGACGGTAGTGGGAGGTGGTACGAATCATATATCGTACACAGACAGACAGACATACACAAAAAATACACACACACACACATACACACACACACACGCACACACAGACACGCACACACACACACACACACATACTCACATATACAAGTATATTTCATAGTAGTTGAGTGTTACTAACGGATGTATACAGCGCATGCACTATCAATTATAGATGTGTCTCATTTTCACCTCGCTCAATCTAACCTGATTTCATTTGTCAATGTGATGCCTCTATCTATGCCAACAACCTCGGCGTGAGTTGACTACCACAATGCAGAACCCATATACGATACGACCTAACTGTAGTAGGTATAACTATAGTAGGTATAACTGTAGTAGGTATAACGTTAACTCATATAGAACCCACTATCATTAACATTGATTATTATAGGATACGGTCACCCCGATTCGCACAGGAGGGTACCGATAGTAATATCAGTATAATCACCAAGCATCAAACTATTCCTATGTTGTAATTCAATACATGCTTGTGTCGCTATGTTCCCATTGCAATAAAACACTTGGAATAGACCCAAAAGATGCATAGATGTTTTCTTCTACATGAGCTCGTGCACGTATTGCCTGGTGTAAGAAAGCTTGGCCAAGTCTGTGCTTCAAAAAGGCATAGTATAATTTACTATTACTTGGTTGGTGTTCCATTGACAGTCATGGACGCACATTCTGGACAGGGGGATGCTCCTTTCTAGCTGTTCTGTTTGTACTTTCTGTCCGACGCCTGCGCAGTTACCAAGGATCAAACCCCGCACAGTGTACACTGCGCATGCGTCGGACAGAAAGTACAGACAGAACAGCTAGAAAGGAGCAGCCACATGTCCAGAATGTGCGTCCAAGACTGTCAATGGAACACCGCCTAGGTGCTGCCAGCCATCAGCTGATTCGCTTCTGATACCGCTTCAAAGAAGGACCAATTGATCATGACACACATTGGGCATCTGACATTGGGCACCTGTTCTGACAACTTCAAGCAGTGTGCTAAAGTTAAACTGAAGATGCACCTAGGATAACTGGAAGAAACGTTAGTGAACTGTCTTGAGCGACCTATTTCTGTTCTGGATAAATAAAATCCCGTTGAAATAACATTGACTGATTTCTATTTTCTCGCTAAATTATGCCTTTGCTATAAGAACATTTTAGATGAAGAAGGCCTACATTACTTTCCACATGGGTTCACTCCTCTTAAATCATAGTTGTTGTTGTTGTTGTTGTTGTTGTTGTTGTTGTTATACCACTATTGAATATAACTACTTTATTTGTAGTTATTGTGTATTCTAAAAGCATAGTTATTATAACTATTATACTATAGCCATATATGACATACGTATTTTTATTGAGCCAAATTCACGCTTGAATGCGTGCGCATGGTATTAATGTACTACGCCGGTGAATGGATCAGTGTACGTTCACTTGCATTCTCAACTCCCGAGGAACGATATTTAATTCACTAGTACTCAGGGTATCCTGCATTTCCAGACACGGAGTTGGGTTTATCTTTGCTCAACAACAGTATGCTTTGATGAAACTGCCACAAGCGAACCAGTAGTCTCATAATTACATTTTGCCATTCAACTTGGTATCCCTGAAAGCAACGCATACCATAGAATACATTATAACTGATTAGAACAGGAAAGAAAACTACACATAAACATATGGTGATCGTTTTATTTCCCGAGTTATATCTGATCCAGATCTATGGAATAACCTACCACTTAATCTACGATCATCACAGAAAATGCCTAAGTTTAATAAAGACATATTTAAGACTCACCTGTCAAGACGAAAGCGCTATGGTCTTCTAGTTTATACAAGATAATCGTGAAACAATATACTTTGAAATTTGTAAAACATGACCCCCATAATCGTACTTGTCATATTTTTGCCTGGAAAACAGACAGTGAATTATTCAATATAAATTATAATATATCATATTCTGATTTACATGCACAAGATGTATGCTTGTTTAGGATATATGACCAAGTAATTTCCGAGCACATGATGTTTACTTAATAGGAACGATGTATGTTTCTTTCTTCTGAAATCCGTTTCACGAAGGCGTGATAGTTACTGATAGTCACGGACTCCATTAACGTATTGAACATGAACACGTTTCAATTCTCTAACAATCCTATCATTGATTTTCAAACAACGGATATTTAGTTCGATCTGGAACGCATGGCTATTGTTAAGATAATCAGAAATTTAATAATGTCGATAATCGCCAGTAGGAAATTTAAATATTCCATAGTAATAAATTGTTAGACAAACAAATGCTTTGTCACTTGTCAACACAATATATTGGACATGAAGAAGAGAGCACCTGTTTGTTTTTTCTTTTTATAAGTTATCGTTTTAGCCATTGTTTAGTGGCAAATACTATCATATTACTATTTATTTATTTTACACACAATAGAATCGTCCTAACCGGTATGTACAACGATTTTGTGTATTTTCGTCAACAATTTCAAAGTTTACTCTGTAAAGCCTGTGTGCGTATGATTAAAGAGCAGCTAGATAAGTAATACAATATATTAATATGTCAGGTAAATGGTATATTATTTGAGTGATTTGGATAATCCGATCCGACAATGACGCTCAGATAATTTGGACGTAAACTAAAGCCTGTTAAAATATTTAAGGAACGAAACATGAGATAGAACGACGCTTTTGTATGCTGTATAACTACTGCGAGGAGAGACACACCACGATATATGTCTGTCAGTCTGTAGAGGATGATTGTCCCCATACAGAAACAGTTTTATTATGATTGTACTATGGTATCATTAATGCTTGCTGTTAACGTATAATAAACAGACAGAGGTATCTAGGACAACAAAGTCTAAACAATCTCAACTTACATGAATAATACGGTTGTATTATGATTGCAATATGGTATAATTAACGTTTGTTGTTAACGTCTAATAAAACACAAACACAATTGTATATATGAGTATATACCGTCCTATAACGATCTCAACTGAAATGAATAATACATTGATACGAAATATCTCCTTAGATGTCATTGTCAACTTCTGCAACAGACAATACCATTCTCTTACATAGAATCTCTTTGTAACCCCTTGCGAAAGGAAAACAGATCCATTCGTTATTTGTTGGTACGAACTTGAGAGCAGTAATCTTATACACGGAGGTTCTACGATACACTTTACAGGATGTTATCAATGTGTATACGTGTGTATACACGACCGACAGGGCCAATGGTATTATTATATTCATCAGCGGTTGTTAGACACTCGGAGATCAAGCATTACGTGAAAGCACGAAGTCAATGAACCTTGTCGTATGTGTGTTGTATACAGCGTACTTCAGTGTCAACATTGGTAGTGGAACACGTGGACATTACCAAGTAATTGACGTTGACTATGTGGCGGAGAATTGCATTACTGTCATGGAAGGACAATGAAACAATATATAGAACCGTGAACCCTTTCTTCGTCAAATACAATCGAAATGGTTTTCAGGCCGGCCTCAACTATTGTAGAAGCTTTTCAAGAGCAGTGGACTATCGGGTCACTGATGTATCCACACACAGGAACAATCAAATTGTGCGGGGTCATCGATAAACTGTACTCCACAAAGGCGTTCAATACTTACATCGTTTTCCCATTCGGGCAATAACTCAATTGGAATTGCTGAGAAAGCCATTCAAACACCGAAGTAGTTACACACGACAGTCCACGGCACGTTAGTTTATTCCTTGTCAATTCTCCAAGGTATTTTTCTACCATGGTTGATTACGTTGTTAATTTGTCTTTATCTCTGAAAGCCGTTTATGTCTTTCCCGCTGTCAAGACGTTGACTTTGGATGTATACAAGGGAGCTTTTAAACATGTTACAGGAAAATGGATCTGACTTTATTGTTGTGTATTGATTTTCTTCCGTGCTCATTTATTGACATTTGCCACAGTGATTTATCTTATACGAAGTTTACTGTACACCATCATTAGACAGTGCATTCATGTATGTCACCACTTAAACAATGTTACCTATTCTTGTCCACGCCCGTAGTCGTGACTGCGGTGCCTCGTAGTATTCTTGTCTCAGTTGTCAATGCTGTCGTCTAGTAAGACACTTGACATTCTGCCGTGACCATAATTTAATACTATTGTTAAAGTAACATGTTATATACAAGCATTGCACCAAAGGCTCTGACGTCATACACGTGCATGTGCATTTGGTTCATGTACCACCGATGGTGTCTTCAAAAGCCGCGTGGCATGAGGCAATACTTTAGATAGGCACGTCCAATATGTATTTAACCAATTGATCTACTGGAACGGTTAGCACCGATGTCAGCATTAATCAGTTTGTATCTGACAACTCGGATGATGATGGTGCGAAGGTATGGGGTGGCTGAGGCATACGTGTGTGCACGAGAGTGATTGTGTGCCGCGGTATATTCAAGATAGAATGCTTCGAACATTTTGCAACATTCCCCCCCTCTCCAATAAAATAAGTAATAATACCCATACAACACACGAGCATTTGACAAATGACCTACATCTACGACCTATATACTATCGGATAACTACAACCTAGTTATCCGATAGTGACAGTATACAGGAACTTTAAACATTGAAACATGTTCCAACATTGCATCTGGCTATGCTCGTGTACGCAATAACGTAACAATAGTCCGTACATGAAATGATTATTTCATACTACCCATCCCATCATAGCCTCATCGAACAATATCGAACCCGTTACAAACCAATTGGCGCATTATGTGTATGTGCACATTAGACTCCCATAACTTGTACGCACTCTGAGGCTGGACTCTCGATACAGCGTCCCACTGCTCGCTTTGCGCTGCTCTGCCACCGTTTCATTGATTACTGCAACACTTCGCCTGGGTATAGATGCGATCTCTCCGGACAGTTGCTTCTCCGTGTCTCCCCAACAGGACCTCTCAGTCCACTGGTGATAGATCTATCCCGATTCTGAAGGTTACGCGCCCCAGTGCTTAAAGCTCCAGAGATTTGATTGATTCCCGTGTTCAGGGGGTCGGAAAGGGCTTAAAGGGAAAATGTGATTCTGATGCCACGGAGTTTGACACAGTGATTTGATTTCTTCTGAGGTATGTAATCGCGCGAGACAGGTATATGCCAATATTTAGGCATCAATGTGTCAATAATTGTTAGTGGTTAGCAAGCGTATAATGGTCTTTGTATCTACACTGTAGTATAATTCGTGGAAATGTGTATTAATTATTGTAAATTCAATAATACAACACTTTGTATATATACTCACCCTATGTATACTGTGATTTTCTTGAATATTATGCATTTTCAATACTGGATGAATTACGAATATCCAGCTATCAAGGATTATCTCCTGCCCCGCACTGAGACAGGCTAAAAAACGTGTGGTGCCACCTAAGGCGAATGGCTTAGTTCGATATTGCCCCTGTTCACACAACAGACAATGGGTACCCGGTAGGATGACATGGTCACGTGAATGGGCATTATTATTATCATATTCGTATACAGTATAGATTTTCTCAATTCTTATTGAACCGTATCAGAATAGGATAACTTTCGATGCTGAAATATTTTCGAGGTCGCCATGATACCATTTAATACCACGATAATAACCTCCCACGAAGATTTCCCGGTATACATTATACAATGAAAGACACATGCATTCTTGTAATATATATATATATATATATATATATATATATATATGCACGATGTGTTCTTATAATTATTAGGTAATACGTTGTGGTTCCAAAGTATGCCGGTAGTACTTAAATGTTGGTGCTATCTTCCAAATGTGGTTTTAAAATTGTTCAAGCACTAGACCATTAACACTAACTAATAGCTCCCAATCCGCTATCTAGATGTTTACGTTAATCTTCAGTTAAATAGGTTTTCACCATAGCATATCCTAATTGGTTTTAGACAAAGGCATTGCACAGAATTAACACATTTGCGACTCGATTCTTCATGTATACTTAGGTAGGATGTGGCCAAATGCTTTTAGTCTGTTTATGTTCGAATAACACATTGCAATCTTAATAGGAACACTATTTCAGTGTAAAGTTTATTTTGCC
>JAUTBV010157469.1:0-2500 GCA_032361325.1 Lepetodrilus fucensis | reverse complement strand
CGCTTGTGGCATCGGCTCAGATCTATATCTGGACGTATAGCTCCGTTACTAAGTCATGTAACCACAGAGAATCAGCTGTGAAGGGAGACAACTACAGCTTCGCTCATATCTGGGGGTGGGTGTCGGATCTGCTAATCTTCGGTGCGGTTCCTCTTATTGTGTTAGTGTTCAATGTGCTGGTTCTGAAGGAGATCTGTAAGCTCGCCCAGAACGGCGTTGTGTCCCGCCAGAGCGGAAGTGCAAGCACCACGGCATCGACGGTGACTCTCCTAGCCGTGTCCTTCTTCCTGATCGTCACCCAGATGACGGCGACGGTTCTCGTCTCCATACAAATGCTGTTTCCGTACGGCGAGACGAAGCTCAGCGACGACGAGATCCGGAAAGACCCGACCTGGAACAAGATGTTCAATTACTTGGAAAGCAGAAAGATCATCGAGGGTATCTGCTTGTCGCACTACGCGCTGTATTTCGCTATATACTGTCTCACCGGGAAACATTTCCGGAAGGAGGTGATGTTCCTATTGACTTGCTGCGGGCGTTTTCGTCCCTTTCGCGACTCATTCTCCAGAACAAAGGGCGACAAATACTCCATGGTGTCCAGCAACGGTCACCTCATGTCCGAGACGTGTCAGACCACGTACACCACTAACTTTTGAGCATCCCTGGGTCACGGACAGCCACATGGATACTCACTTCAAGTGCTTGGAAATGGTCAGCCTCGATCCGGATGACCATAGACACAATGACGTAAGCTTGGACCAAATATCGCCAACATGACCACTGTGTCGTCATAGATGTCATTGTGACGTCATACATGACAATCGTGTTGTCATAGATGACCATTGTCTGTCTTACGAGGATACATATTCTACAAGTGTATATAGGGTTCGTAAGTTGACACGATATAGCCCGAGATTAATTCAATATCCGGTGACATAAACCGGTCAAACACCTAAATACGCTACTCATTTGACGATATCCCATTGTGACCGCACCTGAAAAAGTCACGATTCAGACGTCATTCATAGTAACTGTCGAAATTCTTCCTGTCACCGGAAATGACCCCGACGAGACTTACCGACCATATTGCTATCGTTTCTCGAAGATCAAGGTTGCGTTCAAAGTGGCAAAGTCATGTAAGCGACTGGGACAGGGAACCAGTTTAGCTCAGCGGTTTACTCAGCTACCTGCTGATTGAACGCACCCCTTATATCAACTATGAAACCATAGAGCTCTCGGAAGTATCCGATCTACAAGAGAGCCTATGGTAGTGAAGACACGAGCTTCGAGAACCGACATCCGGGTTTTGTGCGCATACATGCACCGTATCAAGGTAAACAGCGAGCTGCAGGAACAAGTGTACTAGAAACACTAGTTCCGAGAGTATCCATATAACTGTAGAATGTCTCACGGTGGCGACTTTTCAACCTTATGTCTCATAATGTATAATTTGTTAACATACGGGGTACCAAAGTCAGTGCTATTTCATTTTGTTGTGCAATAGTGGTATGTGGATGAGGTTGATATAAACCAATATACATTTCGTGTATATAAGTGAATGAAAGGCCAAGGGGGTATATGATCAGTAGTGGTGATAAGAATGTAGTATGAATGGTAATTTTAACGCTCTCCATGCTGGAGACAACCGGAGGTTTCCCAAAGAGCAACACATGAGTCTAATGAAGCAGGGAGAGGGTTAATGGTGATAGTTCAAGGAGGCCTTGCATCATGTCAAAATAATAATAATAATAATAATAATAACATCAAAAACACCGGCTACATAACAACAATAATGATAACACTACTACTACTACTACTACTACTACTACTACTACTACTACTACTAAGTGTGTTTTTATAATATATTTAAATATTAAATGCGATGCGGACAATACTACTATGTTAGGCACGGACGTTGTCTGCATATCGTCTGGTAATCAGGGTTTGAATAAAGACAGGTGCTATGTAATGCAAAGTATACACTATTATAATACATACTGTATATTAATGAACCATATGCTAGCTTTCACAGTATTTCAAACTAAGTCATACAGTCCGAGCCTTTTGACCATAATTATTGTTGACCGATATTATATGAGACAGATGCCGGACAGTGAGACAGATGTCACACGTCTACAGTCACGTATATGTAGTTGTGCTGTATTAGTGATATCAATAATGCCATCATCTGAATAATCATCAGTTTTATTCCACATCAATTGCTGTACACATTAACACACAGTCAGATCACATAATTACTAGACTAATTATTGACAGAACATTAGGAAGATGAAAGAGTACAATACTCATAATACTCATACTTAACATATATATTTAGATGTATTTGAAGTAAATGTTTACCATTATACTATATACCAGGAAAACACTATGCATTGTAGAACTTTTCACCCAGGCAGGATACCATTTCACGAAGCTCTCGTACCTACTATATGAGGGCACCTATATGAGACCATTAGAGCTCCAGATAGTGCTCTCGTAA
>JAUTBV010157458.1:0-10255 GCA_032361325.1 Lepetodrilus fucensis | reverse complement strand
AAAGTATCGGTATCGTTTTCAAGTATCGGAATTGGTATCGGTATCGTAAAAATCCAAAAGGTATACAGCCCTAGTAATTAGTCTCAAATCGAAATTCATTTGTCCATTAGACAGGTCAATCAACTGTGATAGTATGTCTTTAATGATCATAATAGTAATCATGGTAATCAACAAGAGGCAGTTTCCAATCGAACCAGTTTCTAACTGCCTACATTTTTAATGAATGTGTTATAATTTGTTCATCAATTCACACATGACCTGATCATGATGAATAAATCAATGTATCAATTCTATCATGGACATCAGGACAATGTTGGACTGTACAGTGGTACATTCATTATAACGACCATGAGAGACTTCCAGACTGGCTACTCATGTTTTAAGTAACATGTCAAATGCATAATTATTTGTGCTACCTCTATCAGTCTAGATTACAGTAGCCATACGGTCAACATGATTATGCCCTTATCATGATAATGCTTATTTGGCAGCTCGGGCAATATTGAAAATTGCTTATGTTATTAATTCAGTTATGATTCAGTAATTTACTGAAGAATAGAATGTAATGGCGCTGTAAAATTTGACAATTATTGCACAAATAATTACAGAAAATCAATTAATGTCATATTGATAACCTCGTCATGAGTGAAATATTCCCTGCCATATAACATGTATAATGACTTCCAATCGTGTTGGACAGTGTCTGTAATACATTAAAACCACACAATATTTGGCTGGATTTATCATTCACGGATGCTTAGCTAGAAAACTACTTTCTAATAGAATTTATCATCCTGTTTACATGGTTTATGTTCATTACAAATTACTGACATAAACGATGTGCAGTGTTTAACAGGATCCAGTTGAAGGGCATGCACTGGGCCATCACCTGACAGACAGCATATGTTACATAAACATGATGCTAACACACAGCAATGAACCCCATCACGTTATTCTTGACAGATTTATGTCAGAGGGAGTACACACTGCTGTGATCACCTCCATTTGTTACAATGTTTTGTTTCACAACTCTGAAAAGAGCAAAGAGGCAGTCACGCCCATATCCCCCAACACCAGATCCTTACAGCTCTGTCTCCCATTATCTGAAATCTGACACACAGACATTCACTGAATGACAAAAAGCGTGAACATTTTTGTCTAAGCCTAGAGACTGAGATATATTGCCAGTGACGTCATCAAATCTGTCTTCTTTTTTTGGTTGACCTGAAAAGACCCCTGCAGTAAAATGCCATACATTTCGAAGTGACAGATGTCAAACTTTCGCTAATTGATTTAGTGCATTAAAAAGTTCATACATTTGCACTTTGTTTTGATCTATATACAAAGAAATAAACATCAGCGCTTTTAATCGTAGGATTTACCTCTGACAGCAGAATCCAGCTAAAAATAGACGTGGAGCCTAGATAAGGGTTCGTCGGAAAGTTGTTACGCCGAGGAGTCCACTAAAGAGAATCCTAACGGCTTTTCGCCCTCAAACAGCCGATAATGCCACTTCTCCCTACATGGCGTCTGAACCATTCTTCTAAATTAGAAGCAAAACGCTTCACTCAAACTTCATCACTGTCCTAAACTTCTAACAGGACATTGTTATCCTGTGTATGACTGTTCCTGCTATCCCAGAATGCTTCGAAGCAGGTGCCCGGATGCGCACCTAGCGATGACGTCAGCACCTATCCCCTGCCGTAGCCTATCTATATTTCCATATTTACAATGGACAAGCAAAATGCAGGATGAGTAAAATATACAGTCCTTAGTGCCACCATATAAGAAATATGTGTATGCATTTTCTGTTTGTAACGGCAACTAGGGCAGGCAAACACATTTATTGGAGCGAACCGCGGGAGGGGTAAATAGTGAGTCATCCCAAATATAAGTCTAGACTGGCTCTATATGGGGGGAGGGTCGGCACCGCCGTGGGGGCTAATGCTCTCTATATGCATGAGGGTGCTCAGTCGTCAACTTTATTGGCTGCTTTTCCCCAAGTCTGAGACAGAAGACAAATCTGACGTGTCATTTGCTTGTAGCTATTGTTTTCTTGACATGTTTTCGCCCCTACACAAAGAAACAAAAGGTCTGCCGCTAACCTAGTTAGGCTACTCCTTGCATTTAAATGATTTCCATTCTGTGATCTATTTCCAGTGCATCTGGGTCGGGTTATTTAGCGCTAGTCGAAAATAGTTCTGGCGCTTATTTTTACGTACAGCTAGAAGTATTGCTACTATCATCAGATGAGATATACACGCACTTGTGAGTGAGTGAGTGAGTGTATGTATGTAACTATGTATGTCAAGTGTAGGCGAGTTGCAGAGTGGATTGTTATCAGCATGCATTCATGCTTATAGATATGAAAAGGATTATGGTAGTCACACAGGAAACACAGTTGCTTCTAACACGTGACCTGAGAACATCTAAAATTCAACTTAGTACATTGAGAATAATTCTAAATTTTAGTAGTTATAGGCCCAAGATTGTTAATTTTTCGGGGAAAACAAGTCTATAGGGCTTAATTATAGCTTACATTTGAGCATATATTGCTTTAATTACATTACTGGATACTAAATAGAATCTCCACCTCGTATAAATATATATGGGCGGCTATATATTACACGTATTCGAGTCCAGCACTCCAATAACATGTTAATGTCTTGCATGTAACCTAGGCCTATATACCGCTATAGTAAGGATTATTCCCGCTGCTGAGTACATAATACAATTATATTAATATGTATTTAATAAATGACGGCAGTAAACGTTCACATTTTATTACATAAATAGTATTCAGATAAATTGATACAATAATGGCAGAATACTACGGAAGAACTATTAAAATATATATATATAAGAAATCAGGTTATGCATCTGTTCTTTCTTATGTTTCTTTCAAAGTATAAAGAATTAATTAAAACTTACCGAATGCCGCAAGATCCGCATGCTATAGGTCTGTTAGGCTATAGTAGTCGATGTGCTGTACTACTTCAGAGTTTTCAATAGCGTGTTTTTTTTTCTATATGTTTCCTCATTTCCTTATTCGAGTTGTATACTTAATAATTCATCACAGATGGCAGTCAAAACATGTTTTTTTACCAGGTATGACGACAACAGACACTGCAACTGCGACATCCGTGAAATCTGTGAAATGTAAAGTGCCCCTGGTTACTACTAAATCAACACGCCTACATACCGTATATGCGTGCTATATAGATGCTATACCTATAGACACAATCGATTTGTTGTCGTGTCAATCGATCTGGTGTACACCTTTGTTCCTTCATAAATAATACTGAATTAGAATACAATTAACCCGTATACATCGGAGACCGAATGGCACACACACACACACACACACACACACACACACACACACACACACACACGCACACACACACACACACGCACACAATGTCATGTGCATATATTTAGGTGTCACCATTTTATCAAGGGAACATTTAAAACATAACAATATGGTATTTTCATTGTTTGGAATCAATGCTAATTATTAAGTGCCTTTACGTCTAACCAGGTACGTCTATTGAATTAAGTATTGTTCATGAGAATTATAACGTGGAACAAATGAATACTCACATGTCAATGTACGAAATGCAATGTAAGAGTTTATAGTGACGGTTCGATGTTTGATGTTTGATGTGTTTTTCCTACAGCTTAATAGGTCTTTTAAAGTTTTATGCACATGTATATACTGACATTTATATACTAGTATGTGTCACTGATATGAATGCATATTATACGGACAACATCGAAGCAAGAAATGCTCAATTCCCATTAAAAAGCATCGGCATTCTAATTATAACGGGTATACAGTCTGTAATTCACACACACACACACACACACACACACACACACACGCGCGCGCGCACACACACACACACACACACACACACACAGACACTCACACACTATAATTATATATATATATATATATATATGCATGCATGTGCATATACCTGATATACTTATAATCGCTTATGTTTTGAGTGAGTGAGTGAATATCATGGAGCTTATATCGTCGCAGCGAGAATCTTTCACCCATTTACGCCGATAACGGTATATCAGCGTTACATCGTCCTCTCTCCCCACTCCGGATCGTACCGCCACCCCTTCCTTTTCTCTCTCCATGTAATATATATATATATATATCCCTCTATACAGTAAATATCTTGTTTATTGATATGGCAGTGCCCTATATTTGTATACCATTTAACCCAGCTTTTCCTATTTTACTGAATTGCCCATGTATAAACACATACGCGTGTAGTGATCATCAAATGAGTGATTATTCCAATGGTATCCCATTAAGTGAATCATTCTCAATGTATACGCCTTCGTATACGGAGTGTATGTATATTTCCTATATGGGCGTATAGATACATGTATATTTGTTTGAGTAAATGCCTGCGGTATAAGTACGACACTTGCCGGAAGTTATATCGCCGAGAAAGGTGCAGCTAGCTATGACATGTCTGAAATGTACCTCAGGAAATGCCAGGACACTTCAAGTTCACAGTACACAAGTTCACTTTATTACACAAATGTATATCGTATAATGACTTTCTCGTGTCAATCTCTGCGTTCACATGAACAATTTAAACCCGAGAATCTAGATATCGTAATATAACCTAGTTCACATTGTGTGGGATTTTAGTTGATTAATGCAGATTAGAATTGTACTAAAACTAAGTCTAGACATATATAGCTTCAGTAAACATTAGATCGATGAGATGTATCAACTATAGTCGGGCAGCCCCAAAAAAACTATTTTATCCTGAACACGATTTTATGCTGAATACGTATACATGTAACACGTATCGTTTCAATAAGCTCTATAGCTGTACAATATACTACGATACCGTGGCGCTTTCGTAGTGCTCACTTATAATTTATATACGTACAAGGAGATTGTACACTTACGACAGCGCTATATGGTCTAAGAGAGTTTCGTGAAACGATACCCTGACGTATAGGCCTATATATATTTACGGAAGATGTCGCATAAATTCAGCCAATGTGTTTAACATCTGTGTCGGCTCGACCGCGTTTCTCCACCTTCGAGACATGTTAATGTCACACTAATGTCACACGGCGTTAAATCCTTGCACTGAATTCTTATGTTCTTGAACTTGACAAACATTTCGCTGTGCTAGATATGAAGAAAAGATAAAACTAACGAGTCACGGTGCACTAAGTTTAAGGATCATCTTACACAGTGGATTATGTATACATATACGTCAGTGTACTATAAGGAATAGATACTTGTGTAAAACATACGCAATCCGCATTGATATATAGGATGGTTGTAAATATGCGGGAAGAAATTCCATTAACTATTTCTGTTGTGTATTTCGTCCATAAACTTATTTTAAATTGAAACTTAAAATAACACTTTCACAATGATCAAAATTAATGGAAACAATTCTGATTTCGAATTACGATACGAATATACAACAACTGATAATACATTTGGACAACAGCATATATATATATATATATGCATCCTCGAAAACACAAGCCATTATGACTATACTAACCTCCGTCAAATACCCTGGGATCACTGCCTATATAGAACTCCGTTTTGGCCGATGAAGAGCCAAAATAAATATATGAATGCATTATATATTTGTATCAAGCAATCAGAGTCCCACTATAGACACGTGACTGTTGCGTTGTTGTTACGTGTGCTCTAAATATATCGATTCAGAGTTATCTCCGCCTAGCTTGGATTGGTCGATATATTTAGAGCACGTAACCCCCACGCAATATAGTCTCGCGTCGAAAACGGACTTCTATATAGACAGTGATCCCAGGGTATTTGACGGAGGTCAGTGTAGTCATAATAGCCTGGGTTTTCGAGGATGATATATATGTGATTGCTTTCCTTTGTTGTTGGCAACTTAATTGTTACCACTAAACATGAATGGTACCTTTATTGTATATAAATCGGTACTGTATATATGATTTCTATTGAAATGTTCCTTTTGGGAATTGAAATTCTTAAAGATACCAAAACGTTGCGTAAATATTTATAACATCATATATAAATTATGCTATGGAGGATTGAGCGTGCTTGGAGCTTCAGAACAGTGGCACATACCATTAAAGAACACGTCAACAGAACACAAGCCAGATGTATTATATATAGACACGGTATATAGGCTATATTTATACTTATGTGCGTTAACCATCAGTCTAGATTCAGGAACCTCCGTTTTTTGTTTTAACGGTAACCTTGTGTATAGGCCTACTATATACACATGCACACGGGTTATAGGCAGTGTATTCTTTAACATTGTGTCCCGGTCACGGGTTAATGTATGTTTATGAAACAACAATTTGTCGTTTGAACCTCATCACGTAATCACAGTGTAGGCTATAGCATACCATATGTATGTTAATAGGCTAACCACGTGCACATGTATACAGATAAACAACTATATGTATACAGTATACATATACTTTTCTCATCTAACACAGACAATGGTGCGTATATATGTAGGCTACATGTATACATGGTATAGGCCTATACCAATTCTACTAAGTCTAATATAAACCCAAAACATAATAACTATACCTGAGCCATGGTTATATATGTATACATATGTAGGCTATGTATTGTATAGATACTTGATGAATTATACCAAAAGTAAACCTTATGTTGAACATTTTAGTTTCTGCCACTATTTCTAGACGATGCAGAAGGACTATAATGCGTTTTTCTTATGGAATATACTAGTATATTTGTGAACTTCTAATTCATGCTATTTTCACGGAGTTGAACAGGTACGGAAATAAGGCAATACCGGGTTCTGTGGGGGAAATCACCCTGGCTCTGCGCGGATTTATCATTATAGTTCATCACCCTGAAAAGGTGCAGCGCAGTGAGCAGAGCTAGATATCTTCTTCATGGCTGAGCGAAACGGTAGTCATGGCAATTCAAATCTGGTAATAGATATAATTCTCCCCCGAGTATAAACTGAAGAAATCTAGATTTGAGTTCCACAGATAATTTCATGACGATCATCTGTAAGATGTAGCTGTTTAGATATATTGAGAGACCAATTCAACCAACTCAATAGTCTAACCAGACTTGCATGGTTACCAGTATATTAGCGGAAATATTTCAAAGCCGACATGTTCACTTCTTGAAATCAGATGATGAGATAACTAAATGACATATAATAACCATTATTAACCAAACATTATTTATTTCGTTAAACTTCTGCGAAAATAAATGCTGCATATATGTGCGGAAGAGATAATATTATGAATCTAAAATTGAGAAGGTATACAGTGCATATATGCTATAATAGCCTACTATTCGTACTATAGTATATGGCGGCAATCCAGTGTTTATATATACCAGTGTTTATATATGTTGAATGCACTGAACTCGTATGGCTAATTACGCATGCATTTTACACATTATATGTATGCATTGTACACGCATTTATACATTAATTGGTGAGAAAATCTGTTTCATTTATTTCTAGACATTAGGAACAGCAATATATGTATATAAGTAGTTGATACATAAAACAAATAACTGACACGATAGTTGGAATTATAGATTGTCTTTATGTTTCTCTCGTGAAATAACTAAAGATAAAAGTTCTTTGCTAATGCATCATTCGACTTACAACATTAATTTCTACTGGGATTGGGAGAGATCTGAAATGTCTTGTTACATCCGATCAGGGTCTGAATAAAAACGTAGATCTAGTGCAAATCTCGATATATATTGTGCAAATCACGATATACTATTGCTGGTGATGTAATAAGCTGCATGCATGGGAAAACTGTATGTGCTGTTCCATGAGTAATGTTCCCACACATGGAAGATGAAAGACAGATATGAATTCAGTATTACGAGTTAACCCTCTATATCTGCTGGATTAGGCATAGACACGGCTCGTTTGGACATCTACGGTTGCCTTCAGCACAGATAGAGTCAGTCAGAGTTAGTTTAGTTACAACACCTATAAACATTTCGCAAGTATTATTTTCTTTTGATAAGCCGGTATTTGCTAGTTTCATTTTCGCTATTTTTAAACATTCAAGACTATGTCTAGATCTATATGCGAACATGCTACAGCTAATCTTGTTTGGGGGCGGATTCCAGTGGATGATATATTTATAAATATCTTCAATGGACTTTGCCCGGGGCTGAGGTTCGCTTTGAGATGTATCCCTTCATATCTTCAGTAGGGGGCAACGGAGGTGAAGTATGTACTACTGTTGATGTATACTATGTAGGCCTACAGTGTTTACCACAAAGTATAAGTGTGATCTTCAATAATAGCCCTGCTGTACAAAACGACGTAACTAAGGTAACCTTAAAGGCATACTATCACGGTTGATTGACCTATATAATGGACATACGAATTTCGATCTGAGACTAATTATACGCATGATTTGTTCACCCACAAGTATTTATTTACTGATGTACTTATCCCCCAGCACTCGATAGTTATAAAACAAATGATATTTTATGTTAAATAAGGGAACGTTCCGCTATTTATCTTTGATGCATCACTGTTCTAGGAATGCGAGCAAACATTAGAGTTACGTCCCCTTTCAGTGATCTATAAAGAAGCAGTCTATCAGGTAGCGGGTTGCATTGGAGATTTGTCAACACTTTTAAGCTGTTCAAAGCTTTGGCCACGAACTCCCGATTCCAAAATATCGTAGTTATAATTCGTAACAGATTCGTAGTGCATTCTTAGGCATCGTAACTGAATCGTAATCATAGGTATTCTTAACTGTTGTATACGCATACATATACGAATTGTCAAGAATAGTCACGAATTCAATTTTAATCTTCCACACTCAGTTCCTGCATCAGTCTAGCGTCCGGAATTTAACAATTCGTAGCGATTTGTGGGATTCGTGGTCTGTGTGGAATAGCTAGCATTGTGCAAAAGTCCACGAATACTCACGAATCCTAAATTTAACAATTCATAGCGATTCGTGGGATTCGTGGTCTGTGTGGAATGGAGGTATAAGTGTAAGCTACGCATTTTCGTACATTTGAGCTGGTACTATGAGGCCTATTGGTGGCCATTTCATTCAACTTTATAGTTATGTAATTTCAGATATTCAAATGTATTACACTGGATATACTACCTTACCTCAAGCAGGAATGTCGAATGTTTATCTAGCCTAAATTGAGCGCGGTAATATGTTGTATATAATGTACCGCTGACGTTGACAAGGTATACATAAACATTCAACGTTGCTGTCGCCACCAGCTGTCGAGTTCTCATAACAATAGCGATATAAACTGATATAGATGCACATGTAGTAGAGATAACATACACACACACACTTAAAAAAATCCATATTAACATTATCCAAGTAAATGTGTTCGGCTTGTGTTACCTAGTGCAAGGTATATAGTGCATATTGTGTACTCAAAAGTCAAATAGAATCGAAAGTATTTAATAGGCCAACGTGTAATTATGGTACCGTAATTATAACCTGCATGCCATATAACGTATAATTAACTGGTGCTATATCGCATGTCTTATTTCTTTGCAACTGAATTCAGCATATCTACTTTACCAATCAGAGTGAAGATCTGCATGTATTCATATAAACACACACACAACCCGACATAGAAGAATAGACTACCATGCATTTAGCGCACACACAATACAAGAAATTAATGCGTTTACATTGTACAAATTAAGGCTACACAACGCGAGCTATTGTCTACAACCGGACGACAGATGAACGAGAAGAGATATAATGGTCAAAATCCCACCGGACCTATGACCTTTGACAATAACCGACCACTCTCAATTTAACCCCTTCTCTGTTGTAATTATTAATGGAAGTGACTCATGTATATTTAATATTAAATGTAGTGGGTATATTTCTTACATCACTCTATAATATACCGCTGTATTATTTGTTTGAATCCGCTTCAATTGATATCGATCGGTCACTATGATATTCGATAACGGAATCCATCCAAATAATTTGATGTAATTTGATTACACAAACCAAGATTATTAACAGCTGTTGTGGTTAACAATAGAGGCCCTTATCATTTGCTGCGTTATTCCATGGCATACATTGTTTGATTGAGATGCCAGTAATCGGTCTGGTTAACCCATTTACTACTGGATTAATAATAATAATAATAATAGTAGTAGTAGTAGTAGTAGTAGTAATAGTAGTAGTAGTAGTAGTAGTAGTAGTAGTAGTAGTAGTAGTAGTA
>JAUTBV010157447.1:0-10255 GCA_032361325.1 Lepetodrilus fucensis | reverse complement strand
TTGCACTAGTGCAATATTTTATATTTATTGAATGGGTGTTATTGCACTCTCAAACTCTATGTTATGTGATAAATATTCATAATGCACCTATTCCATGTTGTACACATGTTCATGACACTACATTATTAACGCGGTTAATGGATGTGTGTCACTCAATTCCTTCTCAATTCCCTGGGGAATATCCAACCCAAGTCAAGATGCCATTCACATGTCTTATCTCATCCTTCCGGGTAGTCATTCTCTGCTGGGTGAACAGAGGCATTTTCGAATTAAACCTGTGATTCAGTGTGGGGCAGGAACGAATCCTAGATACGATCAGGTTATCGGTCGCCCATCCAAGTATCAGCCGAGCTTTGAACGTGCTTCACTTTAACCTGAGCGGTCAACCATGCAATGCACGGGACCATGTGCCACTATGGATGTACATCCCAATAAGGGTCAATTGAAATAATCGCTGTAGCAATTAAAATAATTTTCTAAGGCCCCAGATGGTGGAAATCTGTGGCCAAACTTAATCGTTTTTGCAAAGTTTGTGCTTTGTAATAACTTTTAAGTAGGCTGAAAGATTAATATTCCAGAAACACATTGACAACAGTGCTTGGAAAGGATCTGATAAATATTAGCTTCCTGGCTATCCTAAATTATAATAGATGACATGAAAAAGTTCCACATTTGCTGAAACTCGCAAAAAGAAATTGTGAATGGCCCCTAGTACATGGTTTAGAAGCACTCACTTAACCTTTTCTCTAATAGATTTTAAGCTCCCCAGTCAAGCTGGCTGAAAGTTGACCCATACAGCCAGATTAATTATTGCTGCTCAATATTGGGCATCACCAGTTGCATTCAGCAGTGCGAATGTTAAATATCACAGACTTGTCTTGTCGATTAGGAATGCATCGATATCATTTCTCAAAATATTCATGGCATTTTCTAACCTACTGTCAAGTAGTATGTGATCACAATAATAATGTAGTTGTTGTAAAAACAATATTATTGACTGAAATGGTTCATAGAGTGCTCAACGAGCTTATTCCATATATGTGTTCATTGAGTACACTCCTGCTTCTTTGGTACGTGTTCAGAGAGTACATTCCTTTCACATTTTCCGTAGGTGTTCATTGAGTGTACATATTCTTTTAGTATATTATGTATGTGTTCATAGAGTGCACAACTTTTGCTTATTCCATATGGGTTCATTGAGTGCACTATTTTTGTTTAAAGTCACGCCTCACTATATTTGCCAGCCGGACTTTATATGCCCACAAATCCATATAAAGTCTGGATATTGAAGTTTGGAGCATTATACGACCTATAAAGGATGGCATATAAAGCCCAGTGAAAGTGGAATAATTTGGGACTACTTTCACTTGGTTGAACTGAAACCCACAACGGAATCACTCGTATAGAAATCAGTGTACACTACTGACTGCACCAACGAGGCTACCAATAAATCATTGAATTTGTTTGCATTGAACAATCAAAATGATTATTTTGAATTGGAAATGCAAGTGAAACTAATCACAGGGTAGTGGGTCTACAATGTGTGGTCACAGCATATTCAAGTAGTGATGACATGACACAAACATAGGCGACACATGCAAGTTGGCAGATGTAATATTTATATGTTGATGATCATTATATTAACAATTAAATAAAATTAAAATTCCCAAAGGTCGTCGGATCAATGTCAACAAGGTACTAACACTGAATGTACAGTGTATGTCTGAATATGTTCACACATACTCTTTATAACAAAGGGAGCATGGACAGCATACTCCACACTGTTCTAGCTATGAAAGAAACACAGCCACAACAAAGCAAAACTGTTCAATTCTGATATCCCTCGGATAATCAATTTGATCTACTGTCAGGGTCTCGTTTCATTTTGCCAGGTTAGATTTTGAACCAATGTCCTTAGATTGATATGATATTTTCTGAGAAGGAAATTTAATGCTGGAAGATTATAAAGTAAAGTTTGTATGTTTATTGTTTTTGGTTTTTTTATAAAGATTTCTGGTTTTCTTAAGTGGTGGTCGTTCATTGTCAATTCATCCTGGAATTGCCACAATTTCATCAATCACGTTGAATTTACTTGTAAATATGGTTTTGTTAAAGTTTAATTCATATTATTTTTTATTGCTGTCTTCATTAAATATGGAATTAAAATAGTGTATACTTTGTCTATGAGCATTAAAATAGCCAATCATCAGTTTCCAAATAAAAATGTCTAAATACGTGTGAAACTCAACATTGTTCAAAACACTAGTATTGTTGAACTTGAATAATGTTGGTGAATAAATGCCTCGCCCCCAATTAAATTGTACAATGCCATTGATGTGTTTTGAAATCTGTAGTAGGACAATGTTTTGGCTTGATAAGTTTGCCTCTGAACACTTGTGAGATGAGTCGGGCATCAATGTTTACGAAAGTTACCTTTCTGATGCAATTGTGATAGGATGTGCTGTCTGTAGCATGGCAATGCATATATAATCTTTGCTTTGTCAGTACCAGCCAGTGCTTGCAGATTTCCTGCAATATTCACTGTTACAGATTGTTGCGGGTTTCCACTTGCCTTAAATTGACAAGTCATGGTGTAAACCAAAGACTCATGAAAGTGTCTCTAAGCTTCCAATTTAAAAATATACTAATATTCCTTTCTCTCGGTACAGACAGGTTAGCTCAGACAGCTACATTACAGATGAAAGGAACGTCATTTATCATGCCATTTGTCTCGTGACACTTGATTGGATTGATCATCAATATACAATAATCCATGCATGTTCATCTTGATAAATTAGATCCCTGTAAGGCGTAGCAGTCGACAGTTTCCTAAAACAGGTGATCTGATAAAGCTAAAAACTATTGATGATCTTGGTAAAGATTTAACACTGATACCTTTACTATCAGATAGTCATTGATCTGTGTGTATCAGGTGTTGTCTAATGATCTTGTTTTGTCATGTGTGTGCGTGTGCGTGTGCGTGTGCGTGCGCGTGCGCTTGCGCTTGCCTACATGGGTATATTTCCATATTTGAAACTTGTTGTTTTAAATTGATGGTGGTGTGATGTTGGTGATAAAGACAAATAGTTTAAATCTGATCTAGTTTTTTTCTAGCTTTTTTCAGTATGCCGATATTCAGCTTGCTGTATGACGGCAAAAAGACTTTCATATAGTAACCTACAACATCACATAGAAAATGTTGTCATACTGATGTTTGTAGATTGGTCGTAACTCCAAAATCCTTTTAAATAAAATTATATCAGATCCAGTTTTCTATTGTTCAAGCTTTTATCAATATGCTGATACCAAAAACAAATTTTTGTAGCAAAAGTTCAACTTGCTGTCAAAATGACTGTTATTTAGTAGCTTGCCATACTTAACATCCTAACATGCCAGAAAGCGGACTAATGATGCATGATAGACAACTCACTTTGATACCTCATTGCAGTAGTTCTTTAGATATGTTGTTAGCATGCTTGTTTGAAGGCTTCATTGGAACATATTGCAAGTTGTTATTGCAGTAAAGTTTCTATTACTTTCTATTTCCAGTGTTTTGTACGTGTTGCGAGTTACAGTTGAAGTATTGACAATTCTCTTACTGTTTCTATTTCCAGTATTCGCGTGTAGTGGCCAACTTCCAGCAATCCCAGCAGCCTCCACTTCCCCCACCACTTCCTCCTGTGGTCAGTCCGGTTGACATGCACATGCAGCCCATGATGTCGCAGCACTACGATCAGGGTCAGTTGAGCATGAAAAACAAATTCCCACTTAAAAAGCCAGTAGCCACTACCACAAAATCCTCCGAAATCGCTGTCATTCCCAGCTCCGAAAAGATGGAGATGAAGAAGGGAGGCAACTGCTGCGGCGACAAGGAGGTGGAGGATGAGGCTTGTCTGTCCACGGACAGCGGCTGCGCTAGCGAGTGCTCCGGCAGTCTCAGTCCTTCCAAGCTGGAGAGTCCGACGGAAGACACCGATGTGGAGGGCCGGCAGAGTGTCGGGGAGAGCGAGTCTAGCACGCTGGGGAGTGCAGAGAGCGTCACAGACTTGAACAGGGACGCCAAGCTGAAGGGCAAGCGGAAGTACTACATGTACGGCAATCACAAGCTGGTGAAGCCCATCAAGGAGATCCCGCGGCGCTTCCAGTTGATGCTGGCGGAGACCAGCGCGGCCAAGGCACGCTGCGAGGGTCAGCCCATATACGTCCAGCAGTACGAGGTCATGATGCAGTTTGAGAAAGAGAGCAGCCTAAATGCTAATGCTAACTGCTTCATACCTGGTCAGAATGGGGCCGCTGTAGACTTTAATCTCCCTCCTGGGGTCACGTTCATGCCTTGCACGTCCTTCCCAATGCAGACCTCTCAAATCCAGCCTCCCCAAATGCAGGCTCCCCAAATGCAGGCTCCCCAAATGCAGCCTTCTATGATGCAGCAGCAGCAGCAGCAGCAGCCTCCTACACAACAGCATGCCACAATGCAAAGCATGCAGCCAGCACCCCTCTCAACAGTGCTAGCCCCTCCCCAGCAGATGTACACTGCGCCCCACCAGCAGTCCGGCCTCCCCTCGGCCGGTGCCACCCCCAGCGTGACGATGCCATCCCCGTCCCAGATGGCCGTGGTCCCTGGCGCGCTCCCATCCTGTCCTCCTCTCACATCTCTGGCTAATGGTGGTGGTTCCTGCTATTATGTCTATCCTCCTTCTTCTTCTGCAGGCTACACTCCCGTCCCTGGCACTCCCTCTCCTGGTCAAGGTCAAGTAGTGTACATGGTAGGGCCGTCCTATCCGACTCCTCCTGTCCAGACCTTTCAGCCCGGGTTCGCTCCTGGGACCTATGGTGTATCCTGTCCAGCCACAGCTCAGTAGTGGCAGAAGATGCATGCTTAGCTTATGCTCCTCGTTGCACTGTTAACATGTCCTGATTTGAACAACTCCTGGATGTTAGGATACATTCTCACTAGAGACTTTGCCATGGTTATGGACTAGTTTTAATGTTATCCGAAGCACTTGCAGTACAGAGTTTGATATTTTTATGCTTAGAAGAATTCAGATGTCAAATAAGCCAAATTTTATTTATTTACAAATTTGTATGGAAGATACTAGATTTTAGGGCGCAACCATCTTAACACTGGCCAGAAATTTTACGGCTGTTTGTGTAGAAAGTGTCAAAATGCAATTTTTAAGCCATAATTCATAGCATTTAGCATATAGCATAGCATTAGCATCATAGCTTGGTCATCAGTAAGTGGAAGGCCAGCCAGCTAGCTGCCATGAGACGCCAGAATGCCACGACATGAGTCGTATAGACACGTGGAGAGATGCAAGAAATACTTGTAAGAGGGCCGCTGAATCAAGCTGGAAGCTAATAGAATCTGCAGCCAAACAGCATAGCGAGAGTACCATGTTGTGTGTGTTGCTGTACCATTTCTATGCGAGTATTCAATGGGCCCACCATTGGACCCACATGGAGGTTCACCTTGGGGCTCTGGACACATTGTACACACTGCAAGTGCCATGCCCTCAGAAGCAGTTAACCCTGCCCTGCCTTGTGTAATGTACGATTTGCGATGACTGGCTGGGCAATAGATGCATATTTACAATGGTGGGTCGGTCCTTCGTTAAGCACACGTGCTTGTATACAAGGACAGGACTGTGTCTGTGAATAGTTGCAGCTTATCTTGATTCCATTTGTGAACATGTGAACAAACATTCCTCAAATTTTGGGCACCAAAGAGTGTCGACATTGCCAATTTTGATTTCTTGTTGAATATCACATCATTTTATGTTTACAGACAGTTTGAAACTGAACTCTATAAAAGTGTATTTTTTTCCGTTTGTTTAGTCTGTTGTAGATTAGCTTGTTTGGCAGATCTGACATGTACTTTTCATATCGACAAAGTAGTCAAATGTATTTTCTCTACAGATATACATGTATATACTGAAGGTAAATTTTGAAGCAACAACAGTATTTTTTGACAGATATATATCTTAGTTTAGTATTTATTGGAATAAGGTAATTTTTAAGGATTGCGTTTAGAACTGTGTTATTCGAGGGTTACTTGCCACTATTAAGACTGATACATTTGATTAATATGAAAAGTTTACAGCATGTTTTGTTTTGTTGAAAATCAGGGTGCACTTCAAGCAAAACCATAATGCAGAAAATGTTTGTGAAAAAAGTTAGAAAAAGTAAAAGGACACTGTAAAGTATCTTGTTGGAAAAACTTCAACACTTTAGTTTACATACATTTCACTTAATAATGGATATAACCACCAGCTCAAAAACGTTCTTGACATCGTCGACGCACTGACAGACACCTATCGGCAAATTGTTAAAAGAAATATGCTTTATGAAAAATATTATATAAAGTGACTTTAAATAATGTAAAAAGTGATGGAAGTGCTTAAAATTTTACCTTCAGTATATATATAATTTAGTTTAATATATATGTGTGTCTGTATATAATTTAGTTTCATATATATGTGTGTCTGTTGTTTCTGATTGCTTTACTATAGTTGAAAGCATATAATATATTTTGTTTCTTGTAAATGTTTTAAGACTTATTTATTTTATTTTATTGCAACGATCATGTTATCTGATGTTTTTGTCTTAAAAAATAAGAGTTTATGTTTTTGTTTCAAACGTTGATGCAATGTGTTGTTTGTTAGTGTCCCAGTGAGCAAGTCTATGTTATTATTGATGATTAGGTTACCATGGATATGATACAATCATTAGTCAGGACGACTGCAAAGCTTTGTGCAAATTATATGTGTGTTAATGATGTAGTATTTAGTATTGAAAGGAGGCCACAACAAGTCACTTTATTTGAACATAAGGTGTAGATGGGTTCAGTCATTGTTTGGAGATGGGTATCGAGAGTAGTATTAAATGTTAAGATATAGTTAAACATTGAAATTTATGTACACCTGATTCGCACTAAACAAATTGCACTATTTTTCTAATATTTTGATAAGATGATTTAAATCACTTCATGAATTGATATTTTTTCTTAGATTTAGTAAATGCTGGCTATCTTTCATGAATATATATATATATTATACACCTAGCCATAATTAATTTTGTAGAGTTTTTTCATCTAGGGAGAATTTTGATTCTCTGTAACACGGATTGAATTTCAACCGTAATTTTTATGAAACGTGCTGCCACGGTTACTTGTGACTTGTATGTAAAATAATTATTTTGATTATATTTTATTGCCTTCTGGTGTTATAAGTGATAGTTGAACTTGATAAATATAATTGTAGACTTGGCATTATTGCTATATTTGTTCTTATTGCCTTGTTGCTGTATGTTCCAAGCATTGAGTTGTATGCATTGTTTGAATTCTTGCAGATATAGGTATATGCCTGGCATTGAGGGCATAGTGTTCAGTACAACCAATCACATAACTACCCAGATATTGGGAAATATTCCAGAATTGCATCATTTCAAATGGGTGAAAGATTCCCGAAATGACATTGAACATTACTCCATCATCACTCACTCCAGAATTGCAACACTATCGCCAAAACTTGAAAACTGTTTTATTGCAAGTTTGTGGATAGTTCTAGTCAGCAGGACACAAGACTTTACCATTGGCTGTTCATGTATGTCTATATGTAGTAGTAGAATTGCTTCATTTCACTATAACAGAAGTGTACTTAATGTATTGACTAAAGCTATTGTACATGTCTGTAGATGTCTGTCTGTGTGTGTGACTTCACCCTGTAAGTACAAAGCGAGCTTAGGTCGAAAGTGGTTGGACCTTGGTTGCTTTTGACCTGTTAATTGAGAGTGCTACCTGAGGATGACAGCGTAGTCATGGAAACTGTTGCCGCTGAACTTATATTTGTCTAAGAGTGTACGGTTAAGATATTCAGCTGGTTGGGTTATCGTCAAGACAATTTCATGTGTGTAACTCCACTAAAAATTGGTTAGCATCACAGTTGGACTTGGAGGTGATACTGACTTTGCAATGAGGTATGGATGCTATTACAAAGTGGTTAGTTTTATTTGAAGACGATTAACGTTGGAGGGGCAGAGGTAGTTTGCAGTGGTGGATCAGCAGACTTCGGGCCAAAGGTACCGAGTTTAAACCCACTCTAGGATCTTTCGTCAAAGTACTTGCAAGTTTACTACTGCAACACTTGACTACAGGCATTTCAGATTTCTTCTTCAGCAAAGAGCTTTCCAAATGCTAAACCCTGTTATACTACAATCATGTTGAAACAGAATGGACAAATTTACATTCTAGCTTCTCTTGGATAACAAGAAACAATTACATCCCTGTTATTACTGTTTGTTTATTGAAAATGTTTGAGTTTGACAATGTTCAAAGTTGTATTGTTGAAGTTTATAAAAATTGATATTTATTGATTTGTAAATGTATGTGAATATTACCACATTTGAAATTGATGTTTGAAGTAATGCAAGATTTCTAAGATGTTCATGTTTATGTATGTTATGCTCTTCTCGCATAAACATTTCGACTGTATGTAAGATTTAGATGGTATGTGATGGTATGTAACCTATATGAACTACTGTAGTTACCCCCATCCTGCAGGATCCTGGCATGAATGTACGTGAAAGTTACCTTTCTGACAATCATGATAGGATTTGCTGTCTGTACAGGGGCGATACAGTTACCGGGTATTCATCCTGGGTCCATCTGTACCAGCTGGTACTCCTGGGCTGGTATCCTATAAACATCTTAAAGACTTAAAGTCAGCAAAATACTAACTTTGCAACATAGATTCGATAAAGTTTGATTAAGCCAATTACAGAAAACTTGGTCAAAATAGGTTGATAATTAAGGTTTTTGTTGTTGACAAGTCAATTAAAAGCTTAAGCTGTTTATAGGATACCACCCCAGGTTTACTGCGGCATTCAGTGCTACGGATGTTGTGGGTTTCAGCCTACACAATGCTGACAAACCATGATGCAAGTAAAAGTTTGAAAGCGGTTTAATACCCCAATCCAGAAATACAAAATAGTAAAATGCTATCTAAAACACTAGTTCCTTCATAGGCTTGTTTGAGGAGAATATCGTAGTATTAAATCTCCAGCAGATGGAAATAAAATATGGGGTATTATATTTAAAAAGAAAGATAATTGAATAATTAGAATAACTTGCTTGATACATGTGCTTAAGAAAAATGTTCTTTGTTTTGGGACATATTTTCCATTTAATAATCATGGTTGAAAGATGTAACATTAAACAATAATTCACTTGCTCAATCTATGTAATAATCATGACTACCATATGGATTATTTTCAAGTTCGAACCTGTTTACTGCAATTATAGTACATACTATTAGCATTAGTATTCTGATAGTATTTTACGATCGTCTGCATTATCGAACAAAGTATTGAGTGATAGTTCAAGGTATTTGTAGGGTTGTGTGTACAAAAAATAAACATGTTTGAAAATATAACTTTGGTAAAAATGTTGATTGTCGTGTGTGGGTGAAAGTCTCCCACAGCGACATACCACAAGAAGTCATTCAATTGTAAACACATGGATTCAACCTAATGTGCTATAAAATCCAGTTGCACAAAGCATTGTCACTGTTGATGTTGAATTTTAATGGTGTAAATGTTGTTTTGTCTATATCATTGCCTCGATGTCTTGCATAATGTGAATCTCTTTGTAATTTGTCACTTTGCATTTATTGTGTCACTTTAGTCACTTTGCATTTATTGTGAGCAGAATATATAAATTTGGGCAGAAGGAATTAATATAATTTATTAAAATTGATCTGTTTTTTAAGTGAGTGTCAAAAATTTAATATCATTACTCAAAATTGTAAAAAAAAATTATTATTAGGGTAATATGTTGGTTTTTTTGTTTGTTTTTTTAAAAAAGAAAATTGTTAGAAAGTAGTAAAAAAGAAAAGAAGGGAATGCATAATTAAAAGCACCAGCGTTAAACAACCCAAACACAGGTAAAAGCACGTACAAAATTAGCATTGCCCATGAATGTATCGTAAATTTCAGTACAATTAATTGACAGTTTTATATATATACTACTATATATATCCGCATTTAATATCAAGACAAGCTGATCAATATCATCTTTGCCCTAAATTCTGATGGTAGTATAGTCATCTTGTATTGGAATATATACCCCTCTTCCGGTCTCGTTGCCATGGTTTCTTTTGTTCTAAGTGTATGTGCATCATACTTTTTCAGAGAAAGTGTACGTAATATCAGAAATGAACATACACTTTTTCAAAGCATTAATTCGTTCATTTCGGAG
>JAUTBV010157436.1:0-10255 GCA_032361325.1 Lepetodrilus fucensis | reverse complement strand
GCACTGGCTGGTACTGACAAGACCAAGGATGATAACTGCATTGCCATGCTACAGACAGTGCATCCTATCAATATCACATCAGAAATGTAATTTCCGCGAACATTGAATGTCAGGCGCCCAGGACGGGATTTGAACCTGGAACCTTTGGCTCTGAAGTTCAACGTTCTACTACTGCACTCAGGTAACCAGTTGCCAGAACTTGAGGTTTATACCATTATTACATTGAGTGAGTGAATATGGAGTTTAACGTCGCTGCGGGAATCTTTCACCCATTGGTGACAACCATTATTACATACATCAACCATTATTACATATATCGCATGAATGTCTGCAGGTACGGCAAGAGGAAATATTATCCAGCTAGTGGAGGATTCTTTGAGTTTTGGAAGAGGAACTAGTTATATAGTTGGAAAGATTTCCGCCTGCACCCCTCTTTTTTCCCCATGTTTTCCTCTCCCATCTTTCACATTAAGAAAACGTTTCGTCCTGAAATTTCATTGTTTCTAGGAATTAAACATTTTTGATTCCAACCGGTTGGAATCGAACCTGCGCCAACCTGTACATGGGCGACAAGGTACAGTGTCCGAGCGCTTAACCAACTACGCTACCGGGGAACACACGAAAGGCTAGCACAAATTATCGAAGTCTTGTCGCTTCACGTGTTACTAGTAGTGCGAAGAGCCGTAGGAACCATGTAAGGAGTTTCATACTACAGATTGAAGCGTCCGTATACTATAATAGCTTGGCTAATTTACCACTGCTTCAATATAGAAAAGTGCTTTGGTGTCCTCGGATATATCTTTGTTGGTTACAAAATGTGTCCAAAATATTTGTAAATACATCGCTAACCCTAACCCTATACTAACGCTAACCCTAAGATAGTAAGTGGGGATCCAAGGGCTAAAGAAGACCTAGTACGCTGTAAAAGTCACTACTGCAATTGGCCATCATCGGGCAGTTCCGTTGGCGGTGCGAGTGGTCATATCACGTGGCATCCGGCTTCCATATTGTTTTCTCTCGACAGACACACGTGAGTTCGAGTTGCATAAAATTGCATTATTCTAATGTCGCGGATATCATTGCATGTACTAAAATGATACACACGTGTATAGAATAAAAATAAAGGGAGGGGGGTGCGTGCGGAAATCATACCATATTGTTTTATAAGTAGCACGAAAGCTGGGTTACCCCGAAAATGGGACACTATACATATCAGGTAAATATTTACTAACCATCAACGATGGTCACTGTACTAGATCTAATCATAATAATATTACTTTTCATCATATCAATATTCAGCGGTGTTGCGGCAATACCGCTGAATATTCAGCAATATAACTGACACTACAATAACAACTTCTTTCCAAGTTATTTAACCGTGATCTTGGGAATCAACAGTGATACCCAGATTCACATCTAAATGCACCTATGCTACTAGCAGTTATCCATTACTGTGGCACTGTGCTGTTATCATCCCTAACAACTGGGATAAAACTGAATCATGCCGATGCAACACACATGATCAGACCTGTGGAATGCACACGCAGCACAGGAAACTCAAATCGCATTGACAAAAACAGTAAATAAAATCAGGTTTACATGTACTCATTGTAACTGATACACTTACGTTGTACTTCGATCCATCCATTTCCAAAACAGATCGCAAAACGGTGAGCTTTTTTATAACATAAACTACAAATGTCGATGTAAACACTGATCTGTCAGCATCCGGGCGACAATATTACCGCTTAAAATGTAAACCTAGATGTGATTAGTCGTATGAATGTAGTACTATAAAGTCCATTTTAATTGGTCAAACAAACCTGTCAATCATCTTAAAAATGTACATATTTATAAGATAATCGTATTTGCATATGATTTTATGTGTATTATTTGTATATTATTCTGGTTAATTCATTAAATGTGAAAACAAATAACATAGAAAACCTTCATTTCTCAGTTCCCGTGTTTACAGTCATGCGCAGAAGTCGTACAGCGGAAATCTCTAACTTCCGTTTTGAGACCTGAGAAAATTAGTGGTCCCAAAACCAATATTTACATGGTTTAATTTCATAATTATAGATAAATCATAATGGCTGCGTTGTTCTCTTGTACAAAATGTCACAGTAGGCATCCATTTGAAGAATTATCTCAGGGTGAACAGTTATGCAAAGTGAGTTTTCTAACATTTTATGAATCGATGAAAACAATGTGAATTTGGTCTGAAAACATTCGATTTTGACATATTACATCACACATGAAAGTGATATGTGGGCTAACTATGTGTACGGTTAAATGCTATTTTGAATAATTAATTGTAAGTATAATATCTAAAAACTACTTTTTTTCATAAAAAAAACATTTAGACTATGACTAAGACGACATGTCATAAATATTTGGGAAGGTCAGTTTTCACCTGATTGCTGCTGACATATTTAAATGCAGAGGTGCCGTCTCCCGAAAATATAGCAAAATAAACCAATTTTCCGCTTTTTATTTGAAATCTCCCGCAAAAGAATCGTTTTATCTTGTTTATTTGTTTGTACACATATTTTTCGTATTTTTATATATCCACACATGAAAGTTTAAAATATAAATATTTTTATTTAAAATATAGTTCCCTTTCGAAGAGTTATAGGTGCTAAAATTTGACCGAAAAAGACAGGAAATCGCATATTTTACAGTCTCAGTTATACACATTTCAGCGTCGGGCAAAGCAATTTGCGACTTGCAGGTATTTCTCCATCTTTTTCACATACTGTAGTAGGGAGATCTCCCTCATCACAATCATTTCAACTTGGCACCTCTGCAATAGTTAAGCTTGAATTGACTCCTGTCTGTGTTTTCAGATTGGCAGGCAAACAGAAGAAGTACGCTGTGGCCAGCACTCACTACGACAAGGTCATTGAACTGATGGAGGTCCGCTACGACCGCGACAGTCTGTACCTGATTCCAGTGTATCACGACTACGGCAGAATATCCTTCTATGTGTAGTACTATTGGGCAGTGACTGGAAATTTTACTATCTGTGATAACAAAAAATAGACATATAATCTACACAGGCTTTGCAATTTTCAGCTGATCCACAGAAATTCGCTGATTATTTTATCCAGGTCCAGGGGGTGATTTCTTTGCCTTGGATATGGCTTGGGGCATGTAGACCCCAGGGCTGATTTTCCTCTGAAATCACAATTGTCTGTTTCCATGCATGTATAAAGTTCTTATACAGTATATTCATACAAAGTTTTCTTGGGTGTTTGACACTATGTCTACCTGTTTTATGGTTCTTAATTAAATGATTCTTGTTTCCATAAGACACAGAATCTGTTGTAATCCTTAACATTCCACCTGGAACAGGGCAAAGGTCGGCATGCCAACCACGAGAAAATCATCGATCTGTTCTTACAAGCTCATTCCATTGCTGGAGCAAAGTAAGTAGAATGCCATACCAGCTGTCTTGTCAAGGTACAGTATTGAGCATTACACTGAGATAATTTGTATAATTTGTTCATGGACCTCTCTCTGGCACTCTGTTATGGCCCAAATCATTGATACACCTCTCTATGCCCTGGAAAATGGTCACTTTTCATACCTATTGGTATAAATATTACAAAAATTGTCTTTGTTATAGAGATGGAAGCAAAGATTTTCTAATGATGTGCTAGAAATTTAAATGTGTTATGTCCAACAACTTTAATAAGAACTAACAATACCAGAATTTCTTTCTTTATTGGTAAATATTCATTGGATATATCTGTAAATCATGAAATTAATGCGAACAGAATATTAATGCGAAAAATGCGACCGCTGTATTGTCACATTTAATTGCTGCACGTTAAAGGTAAGACTTGGAGGGAAACATGTATGGAGACATGGCCGTTCGCATTTTATTGGTCTCGCATTTATGTCTAAAATCTAGAGGTCGCATTAAATTAGTGACGCATTAATTTCATGATTTACAGTATGCAGAAATAAATGATGATGAAAACTTTCAAACAAGACAGTTTGATCACTGCTACATAATTATGTTCCATTTATGTGGAGTTCTACTACTAGTATGTACATGGTGAATGCACTGTGCTGTAACTTGTGCTGGTCACTCTCTGTCCACTGCTAGTCACAAGACGGGCAGCGTGGAGCTAGTGGACACAGCTCTGGCCTTGGCGCAGGCGTACGCCGGAACCGGCAGAGAGGAGGCAGAAGGTAAACACAGCATCTGGCGGCACTCGCTGCAGTAGCTTGTAGTTACACGTAAATAGAGAATAGATTGAATGAAAGGATTAGTACTTTACATCGCAGCATGAATATTTCACCCATACGCGATGACAAATAGAAAATAGATTGTTTTGTATTTAAAAAGTAACTCAAAGGATAACATTGGCCATTGTGGAAGGAATAGCAGTCATGCAAATAAATATTTTGCTATGGCATGCAATGGACATGATTGGAGACCCTCATTATTATATTCAGCACTCAAACAGTTACAAACTCTACAGAAAAGTAAATTGTTGAAAAAGCCATTCAGTGCCAAATTAAGAATAAGACATCTTTGTCGGTCATATTTACATTAATTTTATACTTACGATGCAAACTGCTACCATCTGACCACTATTTTGAACATTTTTACGTTCTTGCAACAAGTAACATGTATTTCTCTGTTTCCATATTCTATTCATTTCACAATAGTTACATATAGTAGCTGAATTTTGTCGCAAAAATATAAACACAATGTTCTTGCCTGTTTTATGATTTTGATTTAACTCGATAAACAAATACTATGTCACTGTAATATGAACCACAAGGTTCTTGCAATTTGGTAGATGTTTTAAATGTTCTTTATCCAATTGTGGAATAAGCTTGGACTAAGATAGTAACCTTGTAGTACACCACTGCCTGTCGTGCTAGGTTCTGCGGAGAGTTACCTGAACGAGTGCCAGGCAAACTGTACAGCTGTTCACGGTCCCCACCACCCCAAGACAATTGAGGTCAACGACGAGATAGCCAGGCTACTCATCCGAACTGACCGACAAGACGTAAGTACAGTCCTTACAACAGCAGTCTTCATGCGTGATCCTATGTGCCATTACATTTGTTCCTGTTGGTTTCCTTTTGGATCGTAGCCACCAGCTGCAGAATTGTATAGTTGTACTGTAATTATCTATGCTTCTAATCAATCTGGCAATGCAGTTATCATCATTGGTCTTGTCAGTACCAGATCGCAGGTTTACTGCAACTTTCAGCCCTACGGATGTTGCGGGTTTCATTGTGCCCTAAACTAACATGTCGTGATATTAGTGAACGAATCTAGAAAGCAACTCTAAACCCCAATTAAAAATAAATACAAAATTAAAATCTGATATGCAGGAATGAGAATCTTTTGTGGATCTACAGATTTCTGCGGGTTTTGAGGCTCCAGGGTCAATTTCGTAAACCTGGCCCCCAAACATTTTGAGTACAATTTCATGCTCAAGCTCAAATTTTATGCATGGATTTGTTAACAAAACCTTGTTGAGCAGGAGCCAGGACATGGCCTGCAGTCCCTGGATTTTAGCTGTTTCAGCTGAAAACATAATTTCCCATTCTCATCCCTGCATCTGTACAATTCTATAGATGGTCGCCATGAATGTGATGATCATAATCCAGCTGTAATTGTTTTCATTTTCAGGAGGCCTTAACCATTCTGAAATCCAGCATCAACCCTAAGAGTGAGGCATTTGGCGACTATTCCGAGCCTGTGTCCGACACATACAAGCTAATGGCCTCTGTACATCTATCTCAGGGCAATATAGAGAAAGCTCTCCGGTCATACAAGAAGGTCTGTATAGTATCCGTAGACTCCTTCCTTTCATCTTCAAATATCTACATTCTTAACATCAATGGCTGCACATTTTTGTGTGTCTATCGAAGTGTAAACAGAAATAATTTTACAAAATGTATGAATCTGGACAATTTGAAAATATTACTTGTTGGTCTTGTTGGGCAATAGAATTGCCAGAACAGGGATAATAACTAACTTTTAAATGTAGTCGCCCGAATAATGATACAAATAACAAATGTTTACAAAAGACATGAATTCCTACTCGCCCTTAGTATACCTTTAGCACTGGGAGAAATGGCCCGGGTGAGTGGGCGATTGTTAATTGTGAACCCTGCAGAATCACTAAACATTTGTTGCAATTTATTACCTTCAATATAATGGATGAGTGACATCTATCAACTCATGTATGTAAGCCCTACCAATGTTGGAAGGTTTTCTCCATTGTGTGTGATGACTCCTAAAACTCTTTGTTTCAGTGCCACACTATAGAAACACTTGTCCTGGGCAAGAATCATCGGAAAACAAAAGACTCGCAGAAAACAATGGAAATGTTGATGGCGTAAGGATAGATTTTATGATCTGTAGTCTTATGTTTTAGATGCACTTTAAGCATCCATTCTTAAATACTAATATATGTATAATGAAACTCTGTGAATCGACAGTTTTTGTAATATACTACATTACTTGTCGGTAAATATATGCACTGTATTCTTTAATTTCAGGAGTATTCCAATTGCTGATGTTTTTAATTGTATTACTGTAGTTGGTATGTGACAATATCATGAACTCTTCATGGATCCCAGAAGTTTTTTCAATAAATATTGTTTAAAAACAAAATCATGAAATCTTATGTTATGAACACTAACCAAGGTTAGGATTTGTGAATGATCTATTAATATGTTGATTTCTGTTCATTTCAGGAGTCCGAGTGTGTCTGGCAAATTTGTTCTTAACAAAGAAGATGAGCTGCAAAAACGTCCAAGATTTAATGCTATTAGCCGGACAACTTGATAATGGTGACCAGCTACAGTCACAAATTAGATATAAAATTGTAGATAGCATTATTATTAAAATGACGTCCATGTTATTTCATCACCATCATTTGATGTTCTTTCATACTGTGATTTATTTATTTATTTCACTTACAAATGAAATATTGTAATGTAGCCATATACTCAATATGTACCGGTAGTCTACACATAAATTTGGGTATAGTTTTTTGTTTGTTGTAAATTCACTCAGAAATCATTAATACTAAAATGATCACCAAGACCGTATGACTATGCTAAATTGCAAATTAGAATACAACATTCATAATATTCATGACTTATTCATTTTAAATGTTTGTTGTATTTGTAAAGGATTCTACCCAATTTGTGTCTTAAGAATGCCAAATAGAATCTATGTTGTGAACAAAGTAATATTGTAGGGTAGATATTTTTATGTCCTTCCATATAATATGGTCTATATTTTATTATGGTCTATGTTATATTATTTCGAGTCCATCCATTGTGATAATCTGTGATATGTTCCTCCTTTGTATATCTTACACGAGATCTATGCTGTCTATTTCATTAAAACGTATTCCTATTAAAATATTTCTTATTCTATTTTTACTCATAAATGTTTATATGGCAATAATTAATCTGGTCCTGAATTGCTCAGAACAGTTGTAGCTAAAATTGATTGCAAGTAAAAATTATGGGCCTATTTATAAGTTCACTGGATGAACCAATTTATTCTTTACAATACTTGAGAATCTAGTGAGCTAAAACTATTGATTAAAACAGACTTTGCACTTGTAGCTGGTCCCAAAAATTGGACTAGCAATAAATTATAGATACAGCTGTTCTAAGCAGCATGAAACTATGGTTACGATTTTAACGAATGCAACCAGCAACCTGAATGCAACCAGCAACCCAGAATAAACAGGGTTCGACTGTATAGGCCTCCTATTTATACACATTTATACATGTGTTTTATCTGTAGGTATGTTATTTCTGCATCATCTCCGAATCTCATCATCTCCGAATCAAATATATTGCAATTTACAAAACTTTCAATTTAAACATTGAAAATACAATAAGATGAGAAAGAGTATTTCGTTTTTATTATGAGACTGAGTAAGTTAAGAATCAATTAAACAAAAAATAAAATAAAAATTGGTAACACAACCTTGATACAGTGTTCACAGTCAGAATAGTCACAGGTGTGTAAAACAAGGTAGTATAGTGAACATGAAATGACATTACTTTTGTTCAAATACTGAACAGACATACCAATGACTTTTGTTCAAATACTTAACAGATTGGAAGGCACAATCGGATTGCACGTTTAAGAGCAACCATATTTACAATAATTATCACAGATCGTAATGAGCACATACTTTGGACACAATAATATTCCAAGAATGATAAACATAACAAATGGAATATACATATTATACAGTTCATGGTAAGCTACACAATTCTGCAGAACTCGACTACAGGCATAATACTAAAAAAGGGCCGTTCTCAAAACATCCTCGCAACACCGCGGTATTCAATTCCGTTCCCGTTTCACTCGATGTTGTATGAAGTGATTCCTTAACAGAATTAAGTAGGCCTACCCCTGTGGCGCGATGATGTACTTAAAAGTACTAGTATTCTAATATTGTATGTGGATATTCCTAGAATATTCATGTATGGTATTTCAATTTCTGTATAATTGTCGAAACATCAGGCATGTATAATTAATATATCTTCAATCTTGGGTTCTTCCTATCGACATTTTATTTATGGGAAATATTGATCAAAATTAGCGTGGCATGAATTCGACGACTGTCAACTGTGCATATTTCGTCACAACATTGTAGCTAAATATGTCAACGATCTGAATCATGACCGAGATAATTATAACTATAAAATACATTTTAATCTTTAACATGTTATCAATACTACTAGAGAAAAACGTGTTTCTAAATGACTAAAGTTGAGCGAATGCATTCTATTTTGACATGACAAACGGTACAAAATAAATGTTTCACTTTGGAAATTCAAGATTTAATAGCTTTGATCTTTTGAAACCGCCCTCGTCATTTTGGCATTGCACCTGGCTGGATTAATATTTCGTAAGATATGTTCATGTATTTATGGAAATACCCGAACATTCTATTATTGTTTGTTAATTGTGAAGGTTAACAAATAATGTTTATTATATTGCTCAGTAGAAACAATGTACACATATAGTATATACACTAGAATATAAATGGACCAACTATGCAGTCGTGCAACGTAATTACCTTTTTGGGGTAATACACATAAATCATGATAATTCTATAGAAATCCGTCTGGACGCGTGTGTGTACATACAGCTACATAACATGTTGTATGTACATTCCATAATTGGGCCTACATACAATATAAACCACTCCATAATTAACATCCAACAATCAGAATGTTCATAGCAATAAATACAATACTCTCGTGATACCGGGTATTTGAACACTAGTATGTACACATTAGTCACTTTGCTGGATAACGTCGACCATTGTCAGAGATGCTTGTGGCATTTAATTTCGAGTTTTGATTGTGTTTTTTTCACTAGTTTTAATTCTGAAATTATTGGCACTTCAATTTGAAGTGACTAATGTTTCAAAAATACAAAAATATTAATATACTGTAAAATATAATATACAAACAAAAATAGAAAATAAGTATCACCAACGTCGTTGACAAGGACGGACTAGTCAAAGTATTGCGTTTAAATTTTACTGAAATATGACCACTGCCGATCCTAGGATTCGAACCCGAGTTGTTGGATTGGGAGTTCTACCTCCAGCTCACTTAGCAGAACGGAGGACCAGCAGAGCCTTTAAACGATGACGTTGGCAGCGCGCAGCTACATGTAATCGTAAGGTTCCACGACATTACTCCTACTGTGAGACTGTCCATATCGACGTTGATGTCGGCGTTGTCGTCTCTTCTCCCACAGCTCCCTGTCACTGGGGACTCGCTTCCCGCACACCTTGACAAACACCACCTGGAGTGACACACATGTACAATCCAATACACCAATATACCATCTGAGAGAGAGAGAGAGAGAGAGAGAGAGAGATAGAGAGAGAGATTGAGCGACGAAGAGAGAGCGAGAGGGAGAGATAGTCCTTGTCAGAAACGTTTCAATTAAAAATAAATGTAAACAATCATCAACGTTTGACAAGGATCAAAGGGAGAGAGAGATATAGATATATATATATAGAGAGAGAGATTGAGCGACGAAGAGAGAGCGAGAGGGAGAGATAGTCCTTGTCAGAAACGTTTCAATTAAAAAAGAAATGTAAATAATCATCAAAAATCGAAAGAATTGCTACGAAACGTTTGACAAGGATCAAAGGGAGAGAGAGAGAGAGAGAGAGAGAGAGAGAGAGAGAGAGAGAGAGAGAGAGAGAGATATACA
>JAUTBV010157425.1:0-10256 GCA_032361325.1 Lepetodrilus fucensis | reverse complement strand
AGATTGGACGTATTTTATACTGGTTATACCAGGAAGTGTAAACTGCAATGGAATTTTACCTATCCTACAGCGGTAAATAGATATTTGGAGGTACAATAGCAATTATGTGTATGCTAAGAGCATGTACTTTGCAGGTTTATCTCTAATTCGGTCTAAAACGACAACTTAATATATATATATATATAGCGTATGTTTAGTGTAGTCATCGTGATTGGGGTTTCCAGGATGATTATGCTTCTGCTACTACTGCTACTACTTCTAATAGTAAATGTAATACGACTAAGAGAACCAGTATAATTACAACAACAACAACAATAATACTAATAATACTACTACTACTAATAATAATAAATAATAATAATAATAATAATAGACTAATAGTAACACTAATAGTAATAGTAATACTAGCTGTAATTGCAATGACACGTCGGTAAATATGGTATCCATTCGGTATATGGCATATATATAGATGGTGAGATTGTTAGACATGTAGCTAGATAAGGTGGCCACTAATCTGCTATAACCCACAGCAATTATCTCCCCTGTAACGTTGTAGGACGCGTGCTTCTTGCCCAGGTTCACCAAAATCTTGCTGAGACTGTAGTCTCGTCGACCTCCATTGTTAGCAAACTGATTGTAAGGCTTACCGGTTTCCGCCTTAATAGAATTGAACATTTAATAAGCAAAGGAAATGTTAAGAGAGCAAAATAAAGTATCCTCCTACATATAAACGGCTGTAATAATATACATAGTATGTAGAGAGCGAAATACACGCTTCCCGTTTTTATAATATTAAAATCTCTGTTGTCCATCTTCCTTAAAATAAATGTGCCACTGTAAACAAAAATATACATATATTTATGTAATCTGGGTCATGCGGCCTGACATTTTGAAATACATCTTGTTTTGTCTTGTCTTGTCTTGTCTATATATAATCAACTATTTAGTACACAGAGTGAAATAAAAGCAACATGCATTTGTCACTGAAGAAAAAGAGTATGTATAGATGTTAGAGAGTATAATATCCTCCACTCTACTCCCATCACATATTATTAGCCATACAGTTAAACAAAATGTTTTAAAAATCCAATAAAAATAAAATGGAACGAAAACAAAAGTTCACGGTTAGATGCACAAGGTTAGATACAAATGTAAGATACCCCAATTAAAAATAGCAACAAAAAGCAACAACAAAATATAGGATAATTTGTATTGTTGTAATAGGTAATGGGGAGCCAAAATCGTCCCCTATTGACATACAAACCACTATTTTAGAAACATATAAAGGTTAAAAAGAGCGAGTATGCTTCATGTACTACCTTTCCTCGAGTTTCAGGATAATACATAAGAACTCTATATTATGGAAATAGACTCTGTGTTGTGACACCAGACAGCCCTGTGAAGTGTATGATCACCAGAAGATTGAACCAGGTAATGCTATATTCTAAGCAGAAATCTTGTTATTTGTGCTGAAGCTAGAATTGGAACACCCCTGTAACACAGGAATGTACTGTAATACTGGTGCCTGAGTACTGAAATGGAACACATACTAGTGGGCATTCATTATTATTATAACAATAACAATAATAATAATAATAATGCATACATACTAATACTAGAAGTAGTAGTAATAATAATAATAATAATAATAATAATACATAATAATAATACTACTAGTAGACGTAGTAGTAATAATAATAATAACAATAATACTACTAATAATAAAACGTATTGGATGACCTACAGAAATCATCTCTCCTTTAACGTTGTAGGCCGCGTGCTTCTCGCCGAGGTTGACCAGGATGTGGCTGAGACTGGCTGAGTCGTCGAGACTGTCCACTGCAGCTCCGAGACTGTTCATGACAATCCTGGCATGACCGCGTAGTCTGGCGTCATCGAACACAAAGTGGCCAGTTTCTGTTGTCGTTAAAAGTTTTTTGAACAGTTTTTTCATTTCCTGCTGCTGCTCAAAGAACCTGGAAAAGACATAGACATAATTTGCAGTTGTTGTATTGGAAGTAATAATTAGATGGCTAGTTTATGGCAAAGATAAATTACGTCTGGTATATAGTGTGTGTGTGTGTGTGTGTGTGTGCGTGTGTGTGTGTGTGCGCGCGCACGCGCGAGCTCGCGTGCGTGTGCGCGTTTTGAGTGTTTATTGGGTTCTTTAGAAACTCAGTATTAGCTCAAACAATTGAGGCTGATCTGGTCACTTATACATGCACTTATAGTATTGCTTTTGGACTGAAATGTCAAGATCGCTGTTGGTTCGAAATTCGTAATGCTACATTCTAAAGTCCACGTTACATTCTACCCTTGAAAAACCGCATGTAAGTCGCAGACACTCTTTCTCTGTAGAAAATCTGATTTAGAAAAAATAAATCCAGTCATTAAACATGTAACGTACTGAAATCAATCTCGTGAACTCAATGTACTAAGAGACGTCGCTATAACATGTGACGGTGGCTGTCTCCGAGTTGGCACCGGCAGAATGTACGTGTTGGAAATAAATGAGAAGGATGTCTCAATACTGCCGACAGAGGAATAATAATGCATTAAATATTAAGCAGAGTCTGGCGACATTGGCTTCTCTCAGATACTACAGATACGGTATTAAACATATTGAACTCATGGAAAAATCACAGACTGTATAATTTGCTCTCAACATGAGGTATGACATGTATTCAATAATACATTAGACCACCTCCCATAATACAGATTATCGCCTTAAGTTGCTATAAGTGTTTTATGCGTCTGGTGGCGCTTACTCGTGAAACGCTGACTATTTCTTCAGAAGAATACTAGTTCAGTAATATAGGGTGTATATAATAATAATCATGCGCTTGTCTGCTTAGTTTATAGTATACATGTTCTCATCGTCTCTCTCTCTCTCTCTCTCTCTCTCTCTCTCTCTCTCTCTCTCAGCGGTCAAATGCAGTGGCTATATAACACCCTATAGGAAATCTGTATGGTACCGTTACAGATACTGACAATCTGGCACTAAGTTTCCAATATGTCTCGGGAATGTGAACGATAGATCCAAATAAGTTGTTACCATGGGAAATCACCATTAAATTAGCCACTACCACTGCGAAGGGGGCTATTCTGGAATGTGCCTATTAAGAATGCAATGGCATTGTATGATAGACATCGTTCTTATCCGTTCAATCAGACGGATCAAAGCTTTCTGAGTTGTACCCCTCAGGCGTCCTTTGGTAATAACCGGGATACAGTTCCTAGTTGCTCACAAGAGAAGCCAAGAGAAATATCATTTAGAACTGCCTTCTTGAAGAAGCAAGAACTGACATAATGTCATTTATTTATTTTTAAAAGCACGATATGCCTGCACATATTGTGTTGCAGATTTAGCGCAATTCTTGAAGATGAGCGATATTAATACTGCAATTAATACAGACAATTACTCGTCTGTGTTTACGTTACCATAGCAACTAGGAGAGGCGTTACCTAATCCGCTTACAATATTCAATCACGAATGTGGAACATAACCAGAATAACGTACTTTACTGTGTACGTGTTAGCACCTTATACTATTATTAATTCCTTAAATCCAATTACTTGCAAGTTTTATATTATATTCTAACTCAAACATGGCTTAGGATTATGCTATGTCATGAAATTATATCATACTTTTGATCTATGCATTATATTAAAGATTGAACATAACAAGGTTGCGATCTACTTAAATTCTACAGCACTGTAAAGTGTCTATTGATACCAGCGATATTCATCGTTATTTGAGTAACAATCGCGCCATTCACAAGATGGCATGGCATGTTTTCAATTCAGTAGTGTTGGTGTCCTCTACTAGGATTTAATACACCTGTAACTTAATTAAGCATGTCTTGTTCTTGTCTTATAACGATGGAGTTGACAGTAACTCGGAGTACCGACTGTCACTTCCTGGCTTATCAGAGATTTACCCACATTGTGTTCTTACTTGCACTGGCGTTAATCTGAATTGAACTGTCTCAAGTGACTGAGGACGTTTCCACTTTATCTGGGACGGTGGTGAATATTCCTACACGGCCATATCGATTGATTGGCAAAGTGTAATTAACAAAACTGCTCCAACATCGTAATCAACGTGTAAGGCTTTAAGCCGCTCTTTCTACATTATGCGCTGATATCGTAATAAATATATAATCCTGTATGCATGGTTCCATATCATGTTCACATTAAATGGTTCACATGTTGTATATGGTTGCATATTTAAACTGAAAGATTACACTCTCTAACATCTATACATACTCTTTTTCTTCAGTGACAAATGCATGTTGCTTTTATTTCACTCTGTACACTAAATAGGTGATTATATATAGACAAGACAAGACAAGACAAGATTGATTTCAGAATTTCAGGCCGCATGACCCAGATTACATAAATATATGTATATTTTTGTTTACAGTGGCACATTTCTTTTAAGGAAGATGGACATCAGAGATTTTAATATTATATAAACGGGAAGCGTGTATTTCGCTCTATACATACTATATATCATATTACAGCCGTTTATATGTAGGAGACTTTATTTTGCTCTCTTAACATTTCCTTTGCTTACTAAATGTTCAATTCTATTAAGGCAGAAACCGGTAAGCCTTACAATCAGTTTGCTAACAATGCTAAAAACTAAATAAGGTGTTCAATCTATTCTGAAACAATTATATGAACTAAAATAGTGTGTTGTGATAAGACATACATTTTCTCGTAGACTCTAAGAAGTAGTATAGCGTGTCTTGAGATTTCAATCAGAGGTCTTGATGAGATATACCCAAAGAAATACAATAAAAGATCTAGCTAAATGTAATTACTTAAATTAATGGTTTCACGTGATGTGTTGAGCAGTAATCAAGTTTATCAAACCCTTCTACCAGAATTCCATCATAAAGATCAGCTTAATTAACACTATCCATGCTGGAGGCAACCGGAGTAGTACCCATCCAGTAGGAAGAGGGTTAAAACTCATTCGTACTGTGCTGCACACTGAACATGAACACTGTGCTGCACACTGAACATGAACACTGTGCTGCACACTGAACATGAACACTGTGCTACACACTGAACATGAACACTGTGCTACACACTGAACATGAACACTGTGTTGCACACTGAACATGAACACTGTGTTGCACACTGAACATGAACACTGTACTGCACACTGAACATGAACACTGTATTGCACACTGAACATGAACACTGTGTTGCACACTGAAAATGAACACTGTGTTGCACACTGAACATGAACAACCATTGCTTCCAGTACTGGAAAAATAATACTCGTCATGACACAGACCTGAATTTATCTAAGAACGTCCTCGTGTGCACCGCCATAACACATCCGTCCATCTAGATCAGCGTCTAATGTATAGATCAAGATACATACAGATCCAATACGTCATGTTTACCTTCTATTCCATAAGTAGTATTGCAACGCTCCGTACACATACACTATAAAGGATGATGGCTATGTATTGATACGCATGTTGTTTTATTATACATTTAACTGTCGTATACCTTGAGTAGTATTGCAACGCTCCGTACACATACACTATAAAAGATGATGGTTATGTAATGATATGAAATGAATAGTGTTTCATTATACATATAACTGAACATTGAATACGATAAGTAGTATTGCAACGTTAGGTACACACAGACTCTATAAAGGATGATGGTCGGGTGTTAATATTCATATTGTGTCATTACACATATAACTGTTGTACTAATAGTCTAATTCCTTTCTCGTTAATAACTTGCATGGCAACCATTGTACAATAATGAATATTCCAGTAACAACTGGTTGTGCCCAGCCATGACGTCTTCATGGTCTTGTTATTAGAAAACAGAACTGGACAGGGCGTGTCGTAACTGATGTAGTTTGTACTCAGTGTCCTCAATGACGTTTAAGAATATTATCTGCCAGATAATAACTATCTACACTATAGATACATGACCACTTGTTTTCACGAATGACCATGTAAAGTATCTTACCAGCATCGTCCCGGGTGAGCTGCAATACGTATACTAGCAACATCCTCTAATTAGTGTCAGATAGCTGTATCTTTGGATGTGACGGCGAGATTGATAACACGTATGTGTGTACACGTATGCCGATGGATGTATGACATAGTCGGCAGCAAGGTTAGGATGAATTATTCGTACACTCAGAACATGCTGTTTCTCTCACACACACACATTCCAATGTGTGTGGGCAATTACGTTTTACAGACTGTTAACAGAGTGAATTTCATGTGCTGATCATGATGTGTCTTTCTGATTGTAGGCGACTAGCTCTGCCAACTAATACTACGTGTTAAAGTAATGGTGACATAGTACATGCCGATGCCAGAAGAATCAAATTCCATGTATTGACGTAACGCCCTCGACGTAAATCTACAAAATGTCCACCTTTTATTCCTCGATAACATACAGGAAGCTTGGAAATATGAACCGTTTATCTCCTGATTCAATTTGAATTGCGTGATAGCCTTATTGGCAACGACTCAGGAAATACGATTACTCATAGGAAAGTCAAAGGAAATAAAAAAAAATGAAACATCATTCAGTTAATTTGAACAATTTGAACAAATGTTTATCATTATATAGTAGGTTGAGATGGGCTCAGCAACAGAATGTGATACGAATAAGCCAGGGCGTGCATTATTACTAATTTCGATGGATTAAAGAAAAACACTTAAATGTTATTACGATCATAGTATCCTTAGAAAACAGGATATTCGATATTGATAAAATAACGTGGAATAACTTCATCTGAATAGTCGGACGGGAAAATGGGTCACGCATCAATAGCAAGCCTCTTCCTTCTAAATTACAGCTTTCTTCATTGGAATCCTACATCCCTCGTACCAAATTTCATCATGGTTGCTAGCACATAGCATTGTGCAGCAAATCCCACCTAAACCCCCATCCCCATTCCTGCTTGATTGACACTACTACGATGTTTACTACAATCCTACTTGATGGCCATATTTCCTTTAAAAAACCCTCGTTCCTTCTTATTCCTGCTTATTGCGTGCTTTCACAATGACCGATATTGTTTAGCCAGCATATTGATTACGGTATTTAGATTGTGGGGTTACTAATCTCATAGTATTGACACCATTACTGCCAATGCTTTTCTTCTCCGAATGCAGTTTTCCATAACTTGATTACCGGGATAATGCATAGGAACATAACTATAGATCTATATCTAGGTTTTTGATTTGGAGGGATGTCCAGCTAGAACTTGGGCAGGGACATTATAACAGAATATAAAGTATTGACTACAGTCATTGTTAGGCAATAGCAATAATTAAATGCAGCTGAAATGTTTCAAATGAACACGTGAATATTGAAGAGCATGCCTGGATATTTACATGCACGTTTATTATGTTTAATGGTTATTAGGGAACAGTTGATCGACTTCTGGTGCAATTATACCGTAAATACGCAGTATTTAAATAGTTAATTATAATACAGATATGCTTTAATTAAAAGGGGACCACGTTACATGATCGGGGAACGGCAAGGCGGTACGCGAACATTTCAAACCGGTGGATTGATCTCAAATCAGATAACGCCATGCATAGCATGACTGTCGCAAGCACGTATTTCAGTGCTCTCGTATAGTTCTATTAGGTATAATTATATTAATTAAGTGAACTGTATTATTGATATCAACTAAGATTTATGACACATGGACAACCTTAGGGTTGAACTCCAATTAACAAACTTCCTTTCATTACCCACACTTGCCAGCATGTTCAGGGCCTCATCGGGAGTATTCCAACGATGAAAAAGTCCACTATAGCAACTGTACTGCGCGTTGCTCTTCCTTAGGGCGTAGTTCTGAAGTGGGTTAATATTTTGGTGGAGGTTGGGAATTATAGCAGTCAGAGAATGCGCAATAGCTACGATCAGTGGAACGAAGTGCTATAAATGGAATTCAACTATTCAAAAATAATTTTGGAAAAGAAAAAAAATATATAAAATAATGATTTTCTCCTTTTAGTTATTATTTTTCAAATTTACAATTTGCATGATGTGTGTTAATGTAAATTGAAGAGATATAGCACAGACGGGTCCTTCTCGTAGGGAAGTTTTCAATCATATAATTACCCCTAGGACACATTTATCCACGAGATAGGTTTCCGCATACATGAATGAGTGGGATGAAATGTCATACACATGACTGTGTATCTAGTGTAATGTCAGCCTCAATATAGCAGCATCAGCCGTGGAAACTATAGCGAAAAGTAACCAGGTCGTAAATGTTCTTGTACATTGCACATATAACCTCCAAAATGCATTAACCGTAGATGGGTCATATAATCTGAACGAGTAGGATTATGTTTCGTTTTCTATTGCGATGTAATGTCTCAAAACTCGATTCATAGTGTTATAATCAAACACAAAATAAATAAACTTACTATCATATGTTCATTAGTGCACGGCGCATTACCACAACCAAAACAAACATGCTCGCATTTAATGTGATGTTAATGACTTATCTGATAAACTCTATGAAAACCTTAAAATGTCACCGGTTAACATTAAAAAGAAATTATGAAACACACTCTGATAACAAAGCTCAAGAGGAGAAACCTAATCCTGTGTATATAATGCCCATGGTAAAAACCTAATCCCATGTATATAATGCCCATGGTAGAAACCTAATTCCGTGTATATAATGCCCATGGTAGAAACCTAATCCTGTGTATATAATGCCCATGGTAGAAACTTAATCCTGTGTATATAATGCATGGTAGAAACTTAATCCTGTGTATATAATGCATGGTAGAAACTTAATCCTGTGTATATAATGCCCATCGTGCCATAAAACATCAATACTGCCACTGGCACATATCTTAAAGAACCTATCATAAGCTATTGATGAGGGTAATGGCATTTGATATAATTACAAGTACCTAGACATTTATTTCCTCTCGGGTTGACGAGATTATTGGGGTCATAGGAGGTCAAGACTCCCAATCGAGATCAAAGTATGTCTGCGGGCTGTACAATAATCCTTTGCTTGGTGGTGAACTAATGAAAATGGGCATGCTGATCTGAACATGCCTGGCAACTGCATGGCACTGACAGAGGGACAATGTTCTTGTATTGACTCATTTCAGGACCAAATACATTGAGAGTGGGATATTGATGGAATGAGGTGTCAATCATGCTGACCACCATGTGCGTCGTGAGGTAGGTTTGAGGGCCTTCTGGATACTACGAGACGGGCTTGTTTCTAAAGCAGTACATATATTGCAATTGACGTTACATAATGTAAATAATTATACAGTATAGGTGTGTACGGCCCATGGCGTGAACAATATATATGCATAATGGCAGGGTGTGTGTGTGTGTGTGTGTGTGTGTGTGTGGTAATACACATTATTATTAGTATTACCATTACTACTGCTACTACCGCTACTACTACTACTACTACTACTACTACTAATAATAATAATAATAATAATACTATTGTTATTATTATTATTATGATGTTAGTGAAGTTGACAATACTTCTGACGTTTGCAATGGTAGTGGTTGTGGTGTTAGATATTTTAGATATTCAAAAGGTTAGACAAATGTCAAATGTGGTGGTGATGATGATGATGATGATGATGATGATAATGATGATGATGTTGTTGTTGATGATGCTGATGATGTTGATGACGATGATGCTGATGATGTTTCTGATGCTGCTGCTGCTGCTGCTGCTGATGATGATGATAATGATGATGATGTTGTTGTTGATGATGCTGATGATGTTGATGACGATGATGCTGATGATGTTGCTGATGCTGCTGCTGCTGCTGCTGATGATGATGATAATGATGATGATGTTGTTGTTGATGATGCTGATGATGTTGCTGATGCTGATGATGATGATGGTGTTGATGATGATGTTGAGGATAATGCATCCTAGTTGATGCATCCTAGTACTATGTGGCACATGTCATGCTAAACCTGTCCACAAGATATACGCATTAAGCACAAGCATAAGGTTAACTTTTCAAGCAACCAGCGTGCACTTACTTGACCAACTCAACTCCCTAGAGAATAATATACAACCGCATTACATCTGCACCCGACACAGTTAGCATACCGCTGGTTTAAGATCTGGGTATCGTTTGTAGAAGCTCTCTTAGCCGCTACGTTGAAAATGAATTTAATTTTCTCTTTGAATGTTTGTCATTTAAAGATTTAAGAAAACAATATATACCTTATGA
>JAUTBV010157414.1:0-10256 GCA_032361325.1 Lepetodrilus fucensis | reverse complement strand
TTACAGCGGTAAAACGTTAGTTGGAGGTACAATAGCGATTATGTGTATGCTAAGAGCGTGTACTTTGCATTCTTAACCCCAATTCTGCCCAAAACGACAACTTAATTTGTGTCAGACTGTGATATTATGCCTTTAAGTTTCAAGACTCCAAGTATGCTAGTCTAAACATGCACACTAGATGCGTCTTTTAGTTTAGATTGAGTACTTTATTGTACATGTATTTGTATTTAATTGTATGGATGTCATTCAATGTATCGATTGGTGCGTCCTCGAAACCCGGTCATTATGACGCCCTAAACCTCAGTCAAATATTTGACGGAGGTTAGGTGTAGTCACAATGGTCGGGTTTCGAGGATGCGTTTGTATTGGCGTAGCTACTTCATCGATGCATCGTGATATTTAATTTGTAGCATTTCCACCCAAATAAATCTACAATGCAGTCTACGCTTTTATAGATAACTATCCATCCTCTTACGTATATATAGTACATGTTTCTGTATGATTACTGCAAATAAACACTTCTGGCTTTATATTCAGAGTGTAGCCTTTTCTCTTTAGTAATCTTTATTGCAAAACTATGTCAGATAGTCACTTATAATTGTATCCAACATTAGCTTGAATACTAGTATTGCAACTGACCCTGTTGTTTCTTTGATTTAGTAAAAAAAAATTAAAAAAATACAAGAAGTAAACATTCTACCGGTAGAAGTAATTCTAGGTAGTCTAATCATTTTATATACCCCTCTTCCGTCTCGTTGCCATGGTTTCTTTTGTTCTGTGTACTGTATACCCGGATACAAGTACACTTTTTCAGAGAAAGCGTATGTAATATCAGAAATGAACATACACTTTTCAAAGCATTAATTCGTTAATTTCGGAGAAAGTGTACGAATATCGGAAATACAAGTACACTTTCCCTTCATCCAGTTATGCCCGAACCTGGAATCGAACAAGTCTGGTGTTCAAAACAATATCGTGATTTCCACAGGTGCTACCACAGGACCAAATAGCTGACTAGTTGTGACTGATTCAAGACAGGCACGTGGCTATGATGTCACTACACATGCTACAACAAACCACGGGCAGCACGAAATAATTGTTCATCCAAAAGCATAAACAGTGGATGAGGGTCCCCATGGGTGATCTGGCAGTAGATGATCAATTACAAACTTACACTATGTTATACATTTATTTACAGAAATTACATAGATTTTACATTTAAATGCTATACCATGTAGTACTCGACCGGAAGAAGGGTATATCACAGTTACATCCACACTTTCCTCTGTGTATCGGTCAATATCCCAACAGTTTTGGTCGTGATGCCTCTGAGGCCCCACTACCAAAACTGTAGTGATAGTGACCGATACACGTCGGAAAGTGTGGTTTAACTCTTACATATATGTCTTACAAAATGTATTGTGTATCTGTCAGTCATATAGCAATACGTCCTAATATGCAGAGTCATGTTCCACAGAAGAATTGCAACTTGTACGGTTGCTCTTGAAGCACTCTGCAATGATGGCAGCCTACAGAATTCCTCAGAATTACCAAAGATTTGCATAACATGATCAAATTTATTCAGACATTACGAACATACCACACTCAAGGTACCACATTAATAGAAAAAAATGTTTACGGTAATCTTCACATAGTTCAGTAAAATACTGAATCAAAAAAAATCTTCAATTTGGATACCTTTCTAATATTCACATAGTTCAGTAAAATACTGAAACAAAAATAACTTCAATTTGGACACCTTTCTAAAAATCGCGAACCTTGTAAAGTTAGATTTCGGCATCAAGTTATCACACATTTTGTATGTTGATTTACGAAATTCACTCTGCTACTCTCTATCCAGTCAGCTCTCCACGTGGAACAGATGAACGGATTGATCTAAACTTTCTGTTTGATTTTCTTCAGGATATTACTCTGTTCCAAGGCAGCTTTCCTCTTTCTCTGTAATAAGAACAGAATCATGGAATGATGGTGGACTGTGTGATTGAATTAGTGCTTTAAATTCAATGATATACAACAATGAATGATCATGGAAGAAATAGCCAATATTGCATTTATATATTATGTATTTATGTATTTGTATGATCCAAATATATGTCTATTTTGTAATGTATGGAGCAGCATTAACATATGCAGTTTGCTTGGTTGCCAATCCATTTTCAGTTCTTTTTGAAAATAAACATGTTTAAACCATAATGGAAGAAATAGGAAAGCTATATGGAAAGTTATTATTAATTTGGTCCAGAGATTACGAAAAGATTTTTTAGTAAGATTTTGTGCCGAAGCTCAAATTTCATTTGAGTTGAGCATAATATTCAAAACATTTAGTACCGGTAATTTCGTGGTCTGATATTATATGTATTAACAGAATTGGGGTATTGAATGCACATGTACAGACACAGTGTGGATGCAGAGAGCTTCATATTAAAATATGTAAAATTAACAGAAGAAAAATCACTATTACGAATCATTAGTATAATTTTCATGCTCAAGCTCCAAATTTATATGGGTACTTGAGAATAAAACCCCAAGATTACAAAACATTTTGAGTAAGATGTCATGCTCAAGCTCAAATTGTATTTCTGGATTTATGAACAAAACATTGAGTATGAAATCATACTCAAAATACGTTTCGTAAACCTTTTGAGTAAGATCTCATGCTCAAATTTTATATCTGGATTTGTGAACAAAACATTGAGCATGAAATCATACCAAAAAAAAAAGGTTTTGTAATCTCGAGACATGGTCAGTGAGTGAGTGAATATGGAGTTTAACGTCGCTGCAGGAATCTTTCACCCATTTGCGACGATCGAGACATGGTCAGAAATGCATCTCTACTAGATATACTCACCACAGGTGTTCCTGGACTCTCCTCAGGGGCTGGCGCTGGCGTCTCGCCACCCGAGGTCTCCCCTGAAGTAGCCCCGGGGGTGGTACCTCCCCCAACGACGTCGATGGTCTCGGAGATCTTCCTCTGTTTGTTGGGGGAATCAGTCATCAGGAGCTCGGCAGAGGGAGGGGTGGAGGAGGAGGGGGCGGTCTGGGTGGGGCCTGGGTCCGGTGCAGGGGTGGATGGGGCCGAGGGGGGCTGGGACATAGGCTCGGCTTTGATGACAAATCCGTCGACCGATATCAGAGGGTTGGACTCTCCAGCCTGAAAGATACAAATATTGGGAGTGAGTAACAGTAGTTATTCATTGCAACCTTCGAGAATAGGTCACCAGGTTTACAAGATAAGACTCTAGAGCCTCAAAATCGGTAGATCCAAGGATGATTCTCATCACTGTACGAGTACTATTAAATTCTTGTCACATTAACATAATAATACAACAACAACCTATCAGCAGTGTATTTTTCTACCATGTCCAGTTTGATGGTTTTTTTTACAAGCATGTAAACAGAGCAAGTATTACTGTGAATGATGCACTCAATAAATTATCATTATTAAGGAGGTAGAGAAATGCGAGTGACCTGTGTGGAGCCGTCGGTGTCGACCCTGTGGCGGAGTGTCTGCAGCTCGTATTCACAGTTGGCCAAGGCCAGCTTCAGCTCATACAGCAGGACGATGTCCTGACGCAGCTCGTTGAAGTGCTGGACAATATCATCTGTCGGCATCGGGTTAAACTCTGGAAGAATACACCGTCATTTTACCACGTGGAAAATGGCATGGATTTAGTGCATAATAAATGTACATGTAACTTATGATGATATGTTGACCAATAGCCTACATGACCCATATGTACAAAACAGTGTAACTCTATGGAAAGCATATCTATCATAGTAATAGTCTATAACTATTGTCCTATGTTAAAACGTTGGAAATTACATATTATTTATTATTATGATTATTTATTGTTATTATTATATTATTATATGATTTTGTGTCTGAGCTCCTCCAAAAATGGGAATGAATGAATGAATGAATGAACGTGGGAAATTTTACATCGATTTCTATCCAACAATGAGGTACAAAAATTATCTTAGATAGGTTCTGGAATGACAGGCCACTATATGTACACACTGAATATGGGGCAGATAATTTAACTTTTGTCCCTCATACCACAGTGGTAGTCGTGTAGTAACTGATAGTAACTGACCTATGCACAGCTCTTCCAAAACCTGTTCTATAGCCTTTAGCTTCTTCTGTCCGATGGACGCGGGAAGTTTCATCTGGAAATATGCAAAGATTAAATAGAATATTTACATTACAGCATCATATTTTATCTTAACAGTCAATGCAGTAGTTGATACAAGAATGTAATTCAAAACGCAGTCATGGCAACAGACAATTGTGATTTCAGTAGAAAACAAGCCTGTGGTGTGGCGGCTGCAGGGCCCAAGCCATGTCCATGACAAATAGGAAAAATAAATCCTCAGAAAATTGCTGTCTGAAAAACATTAATTGAAAATATTTAATTCAACGAGCAACGATTACTTACCCGCTGGCTCCTAAGCGACACTCCGGACTGCTTGAAGTCAGCAAACTTGATGCCACCAGAGTCTGGCGTTGTCTGAAATTATCCAATACATAAAAGTAAACAAATATGCAATTCTGCTGGATATATACATGGGGACATATTCTTGAAACGTTCTTATGATCAAACGTGCATCTTAAAGATTCACATAGCAGGACTATGAACATGTTATGTACGTTCTTAGGCTAAGAAAATTGTAAGAACATTTCGAGAATAGGCCCCAAAGTCCAGAAATTACAAAACCTTTTGAGTAGTTCATATTCAAACTCAAATTTTATTGTGGATTTGCAAAATAAACTGTGAAAACTATGTATATTGGGGCATATTATTGAATAAACAGCTGTATCTCAATATAAATAACATATGAACAATGATAATATATGTCACACAATATTTTCTCCACACATCACTTTCTGTTTGTCCCTTTAACTCTCTCTTAATGCTGTAGGCAACTTTAGATGCCATAATCAAGCAGCGATAGGATCCACCTAATATATTGTACACTGTTGAGAGACTCACACTGGTGTCCCTGATCTTCTGGGTCAGGTTGACCTTCTTCTTGGTGGCCTTCCGCTCGGTACGCCGACTGTCAATGCTGCTGTCTGCGGCCGTTATCAGCTTCTGCAGGTCCTGCGTCTTCTTTTCTCTCTCCTTCTTCCTCAGCTCGATCTTCTTCAGCTCCGCAATCAGATAGTCCTCTTCCTCCACCTATAAGCAACACAGGTAATCTCAGAGTTACTTCCCGCTTGGTGACCTTCAACATTGGGCAGTATACTGATAGGGTGCGTTTGAGAAGGAGACACTAGCGTCAGGTCAACGCAGGCGCAGTCGATGTATCTCTCAGATGATCGATTACTCTGCCGACGTACGCCGTTTTGCCGCTTTGCAGGCACATAAATAAGGGTGTTTTCGATTTTGTTGTCGAAGTACTCAGAGCACAAAGATTTCAAAATAGAACACTGCGGATCGTTGACGGAGTGTGTGGTGACGTCATGAATTTATCCGACAACGAGGATAATATAATCGAAAACGTCCAAGTAGTCTAGCCGCCGGAAGTAACTCAAATGGCACCCGGCGCACCCAACGCTGGTGTCTCCTTCTCAAATGCACCCATAGATGTATATAGTGAGCGAGTTATAGTTTTATAGTGGGAATAGATGAATAATATGAGTCACGCTATAGTTGTCTCCCCTTGACAAAGTTCATTTTGTGTCACAATGACAGGTTTTGCAGATACATTGCCATTATTCTGATATTGAGAACATATATGAGAACATATTTTAATTGTAACTTCAATCTCAGAGGAAAATTCAATATTCAGCTAAACAAAAACAAAATAATAAACTCTCTGACCTGTTCTGGTGTTCTGTCGAACAACTTAGTCAGCTGCTGTTTCCGCTTCCGCTCATGTTCTGCATCAAAGGCTTTGATTTTGGGTTCAGCACCCTGTGGAGCTCGAACCTACACAGAACCAAGGAAGATGATTTTTTAACTTGGCAGGACAATTTAAATCGTTGTGGACTCTGAAATTCAACATTCTACCATTGCGCTATCACCCACCCAGGGTTTTTACCCGACGCAGGAATCCTGTGTACTTGACGCATTAATTGGACAAAATACTTGCAAATCACAAATCAAAATTCATAAATCATGCAGGGCTCGACATTAACTACCCAAACAGCCCAATATTCTGACCTAATTTACTCGCAAATGGATATTTCAAGGTTTTACTGACTGTCGGCCATCTTTGTGGTCTAGTAAATACCATTGCATGTTTCAACCAATGAGCATGCTTGTTGTAGACTACAGTAGGCAGTGCTCAAAATGGCTGCCCTCATTCGGACACCATCACCAGCTGATCACGGCCTTTCTATTTCACCAATTTGCTAGTCGGGGATAAGGTCCGGCCACAGACATATAGATTTGCATCTAGCAACTACCGAATCGTTGTTTTTGCGACGATAACTATTTTATTAACAGAACTATCTAGTATATTCCACTGGTGTTTTGTAACTTATTTTAAAAAACACGGACAGGTAAATAAATTGATATTTCGGATAGGCGAAATTACCTTAATTGGATAACCAAGAAAATAAGTTAATGTCAATCCCAGAAATGATCTAAAACTTTAGTAAAACTTTTACTAAAGTCTTCATAAACCACGCACACATTTTTTGTTATTTAGTTTCGATTCCCTGAATAGAAACTAACTTTAAAACATACTCGCCTGAATTCGCCATCTGGCAACTCCGGCTTTGAAATGATGCCATTAAAAGCTGAAATAGATTATGTAAAAGCGGGTCGTTTGCATCATTAGTGATTTTTTATTTTTTTTGCGTTACAATACAAATGCCTTATACTTTCTAGATATGAATTTTGTTTTTGAAAAACATTGCAGATAATATATTTCAGACGTTTTGCCCCCTGCGCTTTGCATAGATGTTTATCGTAGCATATGATTCACATACAGGACATTAAACATGGCCTATTGGCCCTGACTTCTGTCTGTACAGTCACATGGAAATGTGCAGATGTAACACACTTGGGCTTCTCACCTTCTCTCAACTTTAAAAACGTCTGCAGTAATTGTATTTAGTTGATGCAAATATTCTTAAATTTGTATTTTGGCTAGGTAGTACAAAATAACAAATGGTAGCTGTTTTTATTATTTCAATCAATAAATCTTTAACCGAGATAACCAGTGGAAAGTTGAAGAACTCTTATGTATGTTTGCCTGCATCTTCATTGGTGGAAGTACGCCATGGTTATGCTAATATTAGCTTGACAGGGAATGTGAAATTACCGAATACAGAAATATCACCTTTTTTTAATATTTCTGTTACAGTGAGCAGGACATTTTGGAACATGATGACGACTTTGAGCCATTCTACTCCTCATTCGTTGCACTGTCGTCGCACTTTCTCAGTGCTAGTTCCAGTAACTGTGAGTATACAACATCATTGCTCAATCTCACCATGGTTACCCAACCGTAGGCCAATCAGAGACTTGCTGACAAATGTCTTTGAGTGATAAATATGTCCACTGGTATTGGTGCTTACGAAACAATGCATCAGAGTTTCACCATTTGTCAATGTCATGATAATACAGATTTCCTCCCGTTGATTGCTTTTCATTTCCAACGAATCATCTTGACAATTAATACATTATAAATTATTTTCTATTTTCTATTTTTTATTTATGGGGAATTTTTGTATAATGATGCAGTTAAGATTTTATCCGAAATAGCAAACATCTGTTATGTATTATTTGTCATGGTATCATTTCATGACACTCTCTTAAAATTATCCACTGAGGCCATACTGCTCTCATACATGCACGATCCCCATGTATAAGAGATCCCCATGTATAAGAGATCCCCATGTATAAGAGATTCCCATGTATAAGAGATCCCAATGTATTACAGATACCCATGTATAACAGATCCCCATGTATAACAGATCCCCATGTATAAGAGATCCCCATGTATAAGAGATTCCCATGTATAAGAGATTCCCATGTATAAGAGATCCCCATGTATAAGAGATCCCAATGTATAACAGATCCCCATGTATAACAGATCCCCATGTATAAGAGATCCCCATGTATAAGAGATCCCCATGTATAAGAGATCCCCATGTATAAGAGATCCCCATATATAAGAGATACCCATGTATAAGAGATCCCAATGTATAAGAGATCCCAATGTATAAGAGATCGCTACGAGAGCTTTGTGGTTGTGTTGTAGAAGATAAGAGAACTTTTTGAAACCACACTATGAATTGTAGCATTTGTCAATGATATTCTCACTTATAATTCACCAAGCTGAATGACATGTTGTTTTGTTTCAGTGACAAAGTCGACCCTATCGCATGCTTGTGCAGCCAGTCGTGTGTTGCTGCGCTTCATGCTATGGCGACTACAGACTCACAACGAGAGCTGTACCATATCACAGGTATTTCATGCTTCTGTCACATGCTTGTAATTCGAGTGTTATCAGATTTGTAATCATGGTAAAGCTGAAAGATATATCTCAGCGATAGAAACTAACTTTAAAACGTACTCGCCCGAATAATGATATAAATAACAAATGTTATGAATTTCTACTCAACCTTAGTATACCTTTAGCATTGGGAGAAATGGCCCGGGCAAGTGTTAATTGCAAACCCTGTATCTGTTTGAAATATCTGATAATACTGATAATATTTCAGAAATACCTGATGATACTGATCAAGGGGCTGTGCAATGGAGGCGGATGTTTGCCGAAGGCGGACGTCGTCACGTTCGCCTCCATGCTTAAGTCTTCTACTCGACCACCACACATCACGGAATGTGAAAACTCAGGTAGGATCGTTAACCTTATCCATTCTACTGGCAACCAGAGGTGCCTAATATTAAATGCTTGAGTCTGATGTAGTATTTTCAATACTCTACAATATGGTATAAAACAAATGTTACTACTTTACATATTAGCGGAGATATGACTAATTATGTGTTAGGTACTGTCGCACCATTTCACATGGTTACAATGCCGGTCACCACAACCATGATTTCCGTAAAGCTGAGAAAACTCTAGTCTCGAAAAAGGTGGTTATGGTTTCTTATACGTCGGGTCTGGGTTCAGCTCCCAAAACCGGGTTTGGCTGCTGCACTATCATAAGAGAAAAATTGCTGATATTTTTCAGACCAAGACGACATCAAAACAAAAGACGTAAAGCGGCCACGATTGGACACTGGCAGCAACCTGTTCGACCAACTGACATCCGTCTTTGACGAAATGAGCCTGGGAAACCTGTCGAAATCGGACCCACCCACGAGCACTGCCGACAGCGAGGTCAAGGTCGCACGCGGCACTGCCTCCACAGAGGAGATGACGACACTGTTTGCCAAGAAGAACATGAGTCACCTGCTGCAGCAGAATGGCGCCAACGTGCTCGTCGATGCCTGCTTCCAGCTGACGTTCCTGGGCAAGTATATCCAGCGGTACAAGGACGCCGTGGCAGGGAAGACCTTCCTGATGCCCGGGACGCTGTCCGAGGCTCTCACCACTCGGAACAGGTACGCAGAACAATTCTGGGTGATCCCTGATCCTCTTTCACGCCCCTCTATTTCCACAATCCCGACGCCTCACCACCAACTTGCACAGCGATGGCAGGGCTCTAGACTAACATTCTGAGTTACTTGCCTGCAGAGCAAGTCGGTGCAAGTAGCAAAGGCACCAAATGTGCAAAGTGTTAAAAATTAGGTTGCCCGCAGTGCAATTTAACTTGCCCCTGTACGTCGGGCATACGTTAGTCCAGAGCCCTGGATGGTATGGAGAGCTATACGGGTCATAGTTTTAGTCAGTGATGAGCTTAGAGCATGCTCATTCATGGACTATCGCACCATGTAAATAGACCAACTATTTATTATTATTAATTTGTGCGAGCTGTTAAAATGTTTTGAATTAATAGGAGAGATACTGTATATTGTTAGTAGTATATTTGGTGTGTGATGCATTATGGTTAGTGTTTGGATCATTCTACATTTTAACATAGATCTTGTGTATGATAGTCACAAAGCTAAATTATTGCAGCAGGGTGTCCTAATGTTAATTCGCAGAGGAATGCAAGTTTTTCATAACTTCTAAACTTTTGCCGTCCTCTAACTAAACACTGTCAATAAATTATTTTCATAGTTTACATATGAAAAACACTGCCACCTACCTGAAAATGAAACACACGCCCAGTGGAAACACCCCGAGAATGGTCTGTGATTAAGTCTTCA
>JAUTBV010157403.1:0-10256 GCA_032361325.1 Lepetodrilus fucensis | reverse complement strand
CTCGCAGGTTTACTGCAACATTCAGTGCTACGGATGTTGCAGGTTTCCTCCTGCCCTAAACTGACAAGTCGTGATATGAGTGAAAGATTCTAGAAAGCGACTATAAACCCAAATTAAAAAGAAACAACAACAAAAAAATAAATGTCATGTGACCAAGCTATTGAGTACATCATGTCATGTGACCAAGCTATTGAGTACACCATGTCACTTGACTTAGCCAGTTGATACACCATGTCGTACCACCTCGATGCAGCACCCATTTTGAAAACTTTTGATTTTGTATTTTCAGATCCTATGAGTTTATGGTCGGAAGAGGAGTGTAGGAACTTTGAGAACGGGTTGCGGACGTACGGCAAGAACTTCTATCTTGTACAACAGCATAAGGTGAGTTAACTGTATATTAGCATACCAAGGCCAGTCCATTTATCTACATGTTTACTTCATTGAAAACAATTCCCGCAGCGACGTTAAACTCCATATTCACTCACTCATTGAAAACATTATTAATGTTTCTATATGTAAAAATTAACAGTTTTGTCAAACTGAGCAAGACCTGAGCAATCACATGACCGGTCACATGACTACAGTCTTCTGTATAAAGTAAGTAGATTTCTATGAGAAACTGAAAGTTCTGTGTCTCAGCACTGGTATTTTGGTAATCTATACTACACCTGAAGTGAAGTAGACCCTGGTTATCACTCAATGCTACTTTCAGGTTCGGACCCGATCTGTTGGAGAATTAGTGCAGTTTTACTACCTGTGGAAGAAAACAGAACGACACGATATTTTTGCACATAAAAACCGACTGGAGAAAAGAAAGTATGCTCTACATCCAGGTGTAACGTAAGTTTGACCTTTGACCTTATGTCGAATATCTTACTCTGATTTGTTATACTTGTATTGTTTTTTGTTACTGCCCAAGAATGTATGTTTGTTTTTAGTGTCATTGAAAATATTTTTAATAAAAATAAATTTTGTATAAAAAAGTGATAATGAAAGCCAGAATTTATTATATGTTAAACTTCTTCTACTTGTTTTCAGCGACTACATGGATCGTTTCCTTGACGACCAGGAGGGTTTGAACCCACCCAGAGATCGGTCTACTAGCCCTAATCTGAACTCGCTAATATACGGAGACCCCAAACGAACACATATTAAGCAGGAAGTTGAAGATTCTGTGTCGACTGTGGCGGAGTCTAGTGAGAAATCATCTGAGGTGACCACGTCTACCACTACAGCTACCACCACAACTACCACCACTGCCAGCACCACAGCTTGCACCACCACCACCACCACCGCAGTCACACACAGTCCGGATAGGAAGACCGCACAACAGAGTAAACCCGACTCAGTATCAGTGAAAACAGACACTAATCTTAACGGAAGTGCTGACGATTTATACGAACCGCCGTCGAAACGATTAAAATCCGAAAGTAAAGAAAAGAGCATAACTGAACCTTTAAAATGTGCGTCTAGTAATCATGTTGACAGTGTTCCTACCTGTATACCAGACAGTACTCCTGCGAACAGTATAGCAGGAGTTGTCCCCCCTGCCAGTGCGCCGCGTGACGTGCCAGGGAGCGGTGAACCCACGACCTCCATGCTCACTGCTCCCCACCTCGTGGACTCCTCCAACCAAGTGAACGCCGTACAGTGAACCGTGTACACATTCCGATAATCAACAATCACGTGCAATAACGGCGCGCACGCGGTCCCGATAAGGACAGTACTGTGCCGTGAACTACCGTGTGGTTGGTATGCATCAGTATCCTATTATATGTGCGGTCGTGATGCAGAAAAGACGTGTCAATAAGGAGGATGTGGAGAGTCGTGTGCACTAACATGTCATCAGTCACGTGCGCTAACGTCGGTCGAGAGCTCGCGGAGTGTTGCCTGGGACAATATGCCACATGCGATAACATCAGCTGTCGAGAGCTCGTGGAATGTTGTCGCGCCAAAACGCCATATCACGTGCGCTAACGCCAGTCGTCAAGGAGACAGCAATCAGGCCTTAGAGAAGCCGCAGCAAGATGTCACAAGAGTCGCAGCCATAAATTCCGGCCCGCTTACTTGGACACGGTTGTCCTGGCATCTTCCCCAGAAAGCCCACCACTCGTCTTCTGAGTGTAAGCTTCCACTAAGTGACGCAGCTGCCGAGTACACAGCTAGACTACAGTTGGTCGGACGTCGAGAGTTATCATGAAGCCTGTTGATTCTTGTTATATGTACGTCCATGTCTCCAGTTCAGTCCTACGATCCAGACGGTGGTCCAGACGGTGGTCCAGACTAGTCTAGACGACGATCTAGATGTCCAGACAACAGTGGGGGTGGTTATTGTGCCTTCATGCTGTTATCACAGACCAGTATTGCGTGTTTCCTTCCACAGTCGTCAATAACCATGTCCTTCAAGTCGCTGACTTATGATTCCAGTTTGTTAGTTATCGTCATGTATGGGTGAAAGATTCCCTCTACAACATGAAACTCGCTCACTGTTTAAGTTAGTTGTAGACATCTACATCAGCATGATTTATCAGCAAGTTTACATTTATCTTGATGCAATTGGAAATTAGAAGAATATCGCTTTCGGAGAAAGAATTATGAAATAGTTATATTATTGACTTTGTATACGAATGTTTGGAGATATTGTTTGTTTTCTTGTATGTTAAAAAGTGAACTATCACAGACTGTTTGTTCAAAATTGAAACCATAATTATTATTTTTTGTTAACCAGGTTGAAATGCAAATTGCTGCAGACTATGAGCATATTATCTATATCCCAAGAACTATGCATATCTCCTGAATGTTGAAGTGTAATAGTCAGTATCTAAAGTAAAATCACTCAGCCACATAATCCGCATAGTATTTCTGTAAACGCACATTCACACGATCCGCGTCATTTCTGTAAACGTGCATGTATTTCTGTAAGCACTACCCTTGATCTGTCATATCTGTATACACATGCTTCATATTCCTGTAAACATATCGATTAATCTGCGTAAGCGCAATACCAGGGTTCTGCATGGTGGTACTGTCTGCATGGTGGTACTGTCTGCGTGGTGGTACTGTCTGCATGGTGGTACTGTCTGCGTGGTGGTACTGTCTGCGTGGTGGTACTGTCTGCATGGTGGTACTGTCTGCGTGGTGGTACTGTCTGCAGTGACGACTTGGTGCTCACTTTGTACTGTTCATGGCTCCCTGCTATCTGACCAACAGTGTTCCAGTAGACGTCCAGTGTCTCCGTGGGGCTGCTCCTTTCTAGCTGTTCTGTCTGTACTTTCTGTCCGAGCCATGCGCAGTTACAAAGGATCAACACAACACATTGTAACTGCGCATGTCTCGGACACGAAGTACAGACAGAACAGCTAGAAAGGAGCAGCCCCCATGTGGTGGCTGTGTATTTATAGTGTTGGCCTGTACACAGGAAGCACCTGACCGTAAGTTTACGTTACGAGTATCTACATCGCCAATGCAATGAAGTAAGAGTTGTGAAGAACGATTGTTCTGGTGTTGTATGGCTAATTGTCACCGGTTGTAAACAGGCCTGCGTTTCACGAAAAAATGGGTGTAAATTTACGCTGGGCATATATCAGGACGTAAAGCACGGAGTACATGTAACTCTGTGCTTTACGTCTGGCGTAAATTTACACTCGTTTTGTGAAACATAGGCCAGTTGTTTAAAAGTGTATGATCGCTATGTGAATATTGCACTGTCAGAATGGATTTTCAGTATTTCGCTTCCAGAATTCAATCTTTGGTTGTGTAATTGTACTAAGTAGATAGTTACGGTACTGATTGTTATGACAGTAGGTATTTACTTGAAGGGATTGTGAGGTTGTGTGGGTGGTGGGGGGTGGGGTGGTATTTGTTATGAGTTACTACAGTTTGTGCTTGGAAAGCAATATGTCCAGCACTCGCCCTATCGGCAAGGAATTTCTTCCCAATGACTTGACCAATGCATTATAGACATACATAATAGAACCTAATAGTGTTTTCACTCCTGTCGTGACAAGAAATAATCTGTCAATGTGTCTGTCAAGAATATACAAAAGTATGCTAACCATGACCCCCAACTCCAAGCTAATAACCCTCACTGACACTATGTACTTCCAAATGTGTTAAATTTTATAAAACAAAGTTATTTGAATCTCATTTTCTTGCTTCTTGAAGTTGCGATCCCCTAAGTAAAATAATGAAAAGATCCATTGAACTGGTACAGTGATGTAGTGTGTTGGTACGCTGGTGTAGTGTGTCGATACAGTTGTGTATGCAGATCAGGCCGGTCACATGACCTTCCACGGGATGTTGCCAGTTGGCTAATCAAATGTATCTAAAACAATTAATCCTCTCATCAGTATATCGAGGCCTGTAGTGTCGACTCTCTCCCAGATGTGTAGAGTGAATACCATGACTTGGGTGTTCTGGGAGGTCCGCAGCAGGGCGAGGGTTAAACTCAGTACAAAGCTGGTATTGACAAAGTTGTAGATTGTTTCTGTTCTTTGTATGATGTCCGGTGTCACGTCGGCAGTGCGAGTGTCGTCACATTTAAAGCCAGGATGTGCTGGCCCACCTCTGGCTGTCTATGTTGTATTTATGGTTACAGACAGCTTATATCAGGGCAGTTTATTGGTTAGTGGCCCAATTATTGGTAGGTGGTCAAGTTGTCACTTGTTTGCCATGTGAACAAATAGCTAATATGGCTACAAGTCGCTGCAAACACATCTCCATGCCACTGTGGATCAAGCATCTACTCTAGTTGCACGACTTTTAGGTTAATGCATGAGTTGTTTCCCCTGGTTTGTTTTGCCTAATATACCAGAACATGTTGTATTCCTTGCAAGCATTGTTAATTAGCATCATAGACCAAACATTGTATGTTAGCCGACTACAAAGGGTCAACACATCTCTCGTGTAACCACGGTATATAAATGTAGGAATAATCTTCTGACTGATTTCCTAACAACTTGTTCAAAACTTGCCATTGCCATATTGTCAGGTTTTTCACTCCAGAAGATAATTAAGTTGAGTTTTTCACTGTTTTATCTTGTTTTGATGCTGAAATCCTATCATTAAGTGCTATTATTGTCATTGTTACCAACATTTTGATTATTTCTGGAAGCTGAAACCAGACCACAATGTTGAGACTGTTTATGAATATTAGCGTTAATTATGGCAATGATCATCTTTCATTATACGTATGTACTGTGTTATACGTATGTACTGTGTTATTGGAGAATATGGCCAGGTCATGACATGTCCTATACTTGTTTAAATTGGATTAATAATAGATTATCTGTTACATGTTATTTACAAAATTGCATAATTCATAGAAGTTTTGAATGTTTAAATATTCATTTTTATAATTCAAAATGTTTTGAATGTTTAAGTATTCATTTTTATAATCATTCTAAATGCTTTTCATATGAAAGTATTGTACAAGATGTACACATATTTACAATACTAGTACAGTATTGTACTACTATGCTGTATGTAGCTATAGACACACATGCACAGCACATTGTCAAATACACTCATATTTAAGCCTTACAATCATAGATTTCAATTATCATTTTCAACTATGGTACATTAGTACACTAGTATAAAAGCCAATTGCACTGCCATAGTATAATACAGTATCTATACAGGCTGCCTGTATACTGTGTATAATTTATCATTGCTATGTTATTGCAATATTAACACTCTCCCTGCTGGATTAGGAACAAAGACAGCTCTTTAGGGCATCTCTGGTTACCCTCAGTGGGGAGATGGTTAAATGACAAATAAGAAACATAATGCTACAGTTACAGTAGGTATTTTGTGGTTCCATTATCTGAAACTTAGATCTTGTCCCGAGATTACGAAACTTTCTGAGAATGATTTCATACTCAACTCGGAATTTTGTTCATAAAACGTCATGTGACGTCATAGCCTGAGTATGCTGTGAGTTTAGGGTTGTGACGACACATTATGACACATAACGTTTTATGAACAAAATTCTGAGTTTGGTATGAAATTCTAGTCATGCGTAAATTAATTTGCTGCAGCAGCAGGATCAGTATTCATTTAAAAAGCTGTTCATATTGGAATATAAATCTATTTAAAGCATTCAAGTTGAGTTAATGATTATGTGAAAAGTCTATTTATTCATCTGTATTTGACATTGCCCAGCTTGAACCTGTCCTGATGTATTTGTCCTGTGTGTTGTCTGCCAGGAATCCACTACGTGGGAGACATGGCCGGGGACTCTATGCTGAGTGCTGCAGTGGACCAACTGACAGACGGACAGCTGCACTGGGAACCCATGGACGACAGCTTTGATGTGGTGAGTCAGTCGGGCAGTCAATATTGCAGTCAGTTCAGTCAGTCACTCAGCCATGGAGTCAGTCAGTCAGTGGCAGTCAGTCAGTCAGGGGCAGTCACTCTGTCATGGAGTCAGTCAGTCAGTCAGTGGCAGTCAGTCAGTCGGGGGCAGTCAGTCAGTCACTCTGTCATGGAGTCAGTCAGTCAGTCACTCAGCCATGGAGTCAGTCAGTCAGTGGCAGTCAGTCAGTCGGGGGCAGTCAGTCAGTCACTCTGTCATGGAGTCAGTCAGTCGGGGGCAGTCAGTCAGTCACTCTGTCATGGAGTCAGTCAGTCGGGGGCAGTCACTCAGTCATGGAGTCAGTCAGTCAGGGGCAGTCAGTCAGTCACTCTGTCATGGAGTCAGTCAGTCGGGGGCAGTCAGTCAGTCTGTCATGGAGTCAGTCAGTCGGGGGCAGTCAGTCAGTCACTCTGTTAGTCAGTCAATTAGTTATCCAGTCAGTCAGGGTAGGTGGGTAGGTTTATGGTAGGATAGATGCTATGGTGTTAGATTGTAGCTGTAGATCTGAGTATTTCAGGTATTGTTCCTCTACTACAGGTAGCCCTGGGCTCTCCCGAGAAGGCCAAACTGTACCCTATGAAGACCGGCCGAGAACAGTACTACAACAATCTCATCTCCATGTTCCCTGAGGAGGAGGCTGCTATCAAGAAGTACAGAGCAGCAGTCTCAGTGAGTATTGTGTGGCAGTACACCCACAGCATATTTTCTTATTGATAGGGTTAGAAGTTCCCCATCCATTTCGTCTAATGTTAAAGGTATCCCCATATGGCCTAGAAGAAATTTCATGTTTTGTTATATTCATATACAGTAGACTTTGCATATAATGTACTCATTGGGACCGGCTATTTTTGTCCGTTATATGCGAAGTCCGTTATCCGCATATGCCATAATTAGCGTTAAATCATACCTGCTTATTTGGGACCCGTTATAGGCGAGTGTCCAGTTTATCCGAGGCTGGTATATGCGAGGTCTACTGTAATTTAATAAATGTTTTAAAGTTGAGTTTCATCCCTGTAATGCTAAGCTGAATAGATTTGAAAATATGGGATTATTATCCTACCTAGGAATCTTAACCAGGAAGGGACATAACTCTTGTATGCCAACATGTTCTGTTTAATGCAGCCCTGTATATAATGTTTATTATCACCCGATACTGGCTCCCACTGGAGATAACATCAGGAGGACAACAATGTTATTCACCCAGAGATAACATTTTTCAACTTCACTGATTGGTCAATAATTACTATTGGTCAAAGCCTCGGATTTTGGTTACTTTTATCAACTCAGTAGAGATTCTCTATTTGCCTTAAGCTATGGCTTGAAACAAGGCAAGTTCTTGTATTAAAAATATATGCCTAGAAATGGTGTATATAGATTTTGGTTGGCTCTGATTGTAACTGTACTCCAGATGACTTTGTTATCATTGTAGGAAGTTCTCAAGAGTATGTCTGGACCAGTGATACTAAAAGTGCTTCCAAAATGGCTGGCACGGTTGTTGGTGGCAACAGGCCTGTTCCACATCTTCTTTGGTAGCTACTTCAAGTATGCAAATAAATCTTTGAAGAGTGTTCTTGACGGCTTGACCAGCAACAAGGAACTGAAATGTGTTCTTTCCTACATCCTAGGAGACTATGGTGAGTAATGCTAATAAAACAAATATTTGATAAATTATTGATAAATTTTAATAATTATTATGAGCTGTAACCTTAAGTGTTAATATTTCATCCATGTGTATGTTCACATTAGACCAAGCATATATATTTCTGGTAGGTTATATCTCATGAATAAATACATGTTTTAATTTTCTACTATTAATTGTCTATGGTACACCAGGCAAATTTTATGAAGCAATATTTATTCTCTGCAGGTTTGTTGCCGAACGAAGCGCCCTTCAGCCTGCATGCCTCTCTGATTGGTCACTACCGCAAGGGCGCGTTCTACCCCGACGGCGGCACCAGTGAGATCTCCTTCAACATGGTGCGCGCCATTGAGAAATACGGCAGCAAAGTCTTGGTGCAGGCGCCAGTGACAAAGATACTCTTTAACACTAAAGGCAGAGCTGTCGGTGAGTGCAGTCACTGAAGCTAGGAATTGATGTTCTAATATATTTTAATTTTCCTACTAGTTGTATGCAGGTTTACTATAGTTTGGCATGAAATGCATTGACACCCCTATTTCGTAGATTTCTCTGTAAATACTTCATGGAATGAACAACAAAAAAGTTCATTTTCTTATTTCATCAGTAATATTGCACCAGTAATAAAAGATGTTTGATGCTCTTCTTCACATACCCGCACATGCAAATTCAGCCCATTTACCTGTTCCTTCTTTCGAACATCACCCATCTGCATAAAATAATATTTACTCAAAATATTTGGTGATCGTTATATAAACAAATTTGTTATTACTTGTGCAATATTTTAAATTTTGGTTAGGGCAAATGAAATAAGAAAATGAAGTATTTAACAGAGATAATCTATGAAATAGTGGTGTTATTACTTGTGCAATATTTAAAATTTTGGTTAGGGCAAATGAAATAAGAACATGAAGTATTTAACAGAGATAATCTATAGATGGACATGAATTGCAATGTGAAGAATCTTGACAGTTGTGAACTGTGCCTACACTGGTGATATTTGTAGATGCCATTGCTGGTGAGAGTTTGACTCACAGAGTTGTGGGTCTGGGTTGTAGGTGTGACAGTTAAGAGCAGGACGGCAGGGGAGGTAGACATACATGCCAAGAGAGTGATATCAGACGCCGGAGCTCACACCACCTTCAAGACCCTCATTCCTAAGGAAATTGCACAACAGTCTAGTAAGTCTGTGCCCAGTTCAATTTTTTTTTATTTTTGAAAGAAATATAATTTGTAGGAATTTGTCTATTCAAAAATACAGATAAAAGACAGATAATAATAAAGATATATTTTTTGAACAGGCGGTGGTGTAAGATTAGTGATAAAAAATATTTAAACACCACCTTTGTTGAATATAACAAAGACTCCCCACATGTCAAACTTCCAGAATGATGAATACTGTAAAACATGAAATTAATGCGTCACTAATTTAATGCGACCGTTAGATTTTAGACGTAAATGCGACACCAATAAAATTGCGAACGACCATGTCTCCATACATGTTTTCCTCCAAGTCTTACCTTTAATGCGCAGCTATTAAATTCGACCATAAGGCAGTCACATTTTTCGCAATAATATTCTGCTCGCATTAATTTCATGATTTACAGTATCCCAACCCAATCCTCAGTAGAACGAATTGACATGAGCGTACTCGTATTACTGCATAGTCTAATGCTAACATTGCAGGCTACTACTCATTGTTGGACAAGTGCGGCCACAGTGTTTCCTACATCACAGTGTTCTGTGGCCTGTCTGGTACACCCGAGGAACTCGGCATGACGTCTCACAACTGCTGGGCATACACAAGGTAAGTGATGCGGTCAGATACTGTTTGTTTGCCTCGCATTTAATTTTAATACATTTATGCAGCGGATCCAGAATTAGATTGCCAGCAACACCCTGTAATTCATTCTATTGTAAAAGGTGATTTCATTTATTACAAATATTTAGTACATGTATTAATAAACCTTTCGCCGTAATTAAGTTTGTTATCTCCCCTTGCTTGTTTGCAGCCCAGACATAGATGGCACTGTGACTGATTACCTGTCTCAGAATGTGGAGGATGCTGTCCACTCAGAGGTTCCATTGATGTTTATATCCTTCCCGTCTGCCAAAGATCCGTCGGCCAGTTCCAGGTTTCCTGGTAAGTTTCTTGTGGTCTGTGTCCTCTCTCTTACCTCATCTCTTAAAGGCATAATATCACAGCTATTTATGGTTGTTTTGGACTAGTTCTTAGCTATAACTGCAAAGTACATTCACTTG
>JAUTBV010157392.1:0-10257 GCA_032361325.1 Lepetodrilus fucensis | reverse complement strand
TTATTATTATTATTATTATTAGTAGTAGTAGTAGTAGTAGTAGTAGTAGTAGTAGTAGTAGTAGTAGTAGTAGTATTGCAGGTTATATACTCTTTCGTGTTTTCTTCTCTCTCTCTCCCGATGGTGTAGAAGCTATTATATTTACGTCATAACCTCTGTACAGATATGTTATCCTGGGAGCGCTGTGCTCTAACCTCTGTGCTAATATCTAGCACTTCATCTGTTCTTATGGGACATACATAAAGGGTATACGGAGGGAGGGGGACCAAAGGGAGATACGTAATATGATTTTGTAGAATTCTATTATTTAGCTTTCATTTTTCTAACATTTGGTTCCAAAATGCAAATGTTATTTTGATACAACTTTGACACCAATTTACCACTGTCCCTAAACATATGAGTAGATGTGCATGTCACGAAAATGATGGCCTTAAAGGAATGCCTAACATATGATACCGATACGTACTGTGCCCAGTTTGTCAATAACTAAGTATACCTGCGTCATCTTTCAGCATATTTCTAAAGCAGATAATTTCATTCCTGGCTCCGAAGTTACGAAACTTTTTTTTATAAATATGGTTTCATGTTCCGTTAAGAGTTGATGTATAGGGAATTGTTATATTAAGAACACTTTGAGTTGAGCATGAAATCGTACTATAAAAGAAAGTTTCATAACCATAGAGCCAGTACTCATGAAACATACATACATATACAAGTAACTGTTTGTAAACTGTAATATATCGCTGGCATCATTAATAAGGGCAATCAAAAGTATAGGTTAAGTACAAGTTTCAGAGAAATGCGGCTCTTCTATATAATTATGTACTGTATCCGTTTAGTATAGATCTATGTGGACCTGTGTATTCTGGTAAAAGATAGTTTGAATCAGAACAATAAAATTATAGTAGTCCCAGGTATTTCAACATATACTACTAATTTCACAAGATTATTTAATACTATTTCTTCTTACACACAGTCACAGATTTTCAAAGATATCTTTCCATTAAAATAACAAATCTCCGAACAATTTGTATTTATAGGACGCGACTACTTTATCGTACAAATATATGAAATCAAGAGGTATTCCAATATTTGAACGTATTAAATTGTACTACAATGAATGTATTGTTGGATTTTACAAGTATTATATATAAACGATAATATATTAGTATTTCATATCAACAGTAGATTTGTACAATATTTACAGACTTTATATATACATCTATGTTACTGCAAGCAAAGTCTATACTTGGCATCGCTTAGTGACAACACTATATCAACATTTTCTTAAATCTATATTTCACCAATGTATGGAAAAACTATGGGTTTATGTATGCCATAATTCGTAGAAATCAATTGATGACCTACATAGTTACAGTCATATTTTGAAACCAGTCATTGTGTGAAATGGCTGAAATATTCATTGAATTTCGGTTCACAAAGTCAATTTTTAAAAAGCATGAAATGACGAAATGATTTCCTTTAATTGACAGATAGAATGGCATGAGTTTGATGAAATAAAATTAAGATTTGTATATGTATTCAGACATAAATTTATTTATTTCTATTATTAATCACACAAAATTGTATGAATATTGAATACCTATAAAAATGTACATGTTATCTTCATTTTATTTCATCAAACTCATGCGTCCATCTGTCAAATAAAGGCAGTCATTTTCTTTTCATTTCAGGCGTTCTAAAACTATCTGAATATATTGAAATTCAATGAAAGGTTTCACAATCTGACAGTAACATATTAGTCTGTGTCACACCTTGTTCTCACCCAAATACTTCTATTCAAAATATCACCTTATATATCAGTTAAGCAAGTCTAGATTACTGGAGAACAAGGGGTAAAGAATTTCAGTGGCTCCTTTCATATAAATATAATACCAATAAATAGTATTGATTTACTTTAACCCTCCGAGACTATTGATAGTCTAACAATTGTGTATGCTTTGTCACATTTGCCTGTACATCTGTTTTGATCGTGAAAATAAATATTGTATTATAATCGTGAAAAAACCCACCTAGGCCTATTTTAGAATGAAACTGCAATTATGTATGCGATGGTTTTATAAGTGATACTTTATTATTACTAGTATTCATTTCCTATTGCCTGATGCTGATTTGTGGTCTGAAATATTTATAGATAATTATATTGTCACCACCAATATCATTACTGTTACCATGGGTATACGGAGTACATATATTATATTTCCCTAACGACTAGATTCAATTGAGAGACATACACACGAACATAATCCATTGCAACAGATCATACATATCCTAGTATCAATGGTGAATTTAATTAGTACATTGTACACCGGAAGCCGGTCGAATTGCACAAATCGACATTCTATTTCTTCATATGCTTACTTATACTGGTAATCTCGGTGAAACGATTTACCAGGAAACTGAATATTATATATATAGCTAAATATGGATATTGTCTAAGCATGGGTTAACCTACTAAATTCTTGAGGCAGCGGGAAATGGCCTATAGTGTAGTGATGATCATTATTCGAACAGTACGAGGGTTAAGAAGTAATAATGTACGTCCCCTGCTCATGTGCAGATGTTAAAGAAACGTTCACGTTGTCATTAAACAGCTCGTATACTATTATCCTACAGACGTTTTACAACATCGTATTTCCGATGAATGATGCTGTCTACAGTCAAACCACCAAATCACATGCTATACTCTTAAAAATCTATCATTTGATACATACATTTAATTATGCCCACGATTCTACACCGGAAGAAAATCCACAAACTAATTTGTAAGTCGTCTCGCGTTGCTTAATTGTTCGACCCGGGGCCCGTTATGGGTTATTTTCCGCATGGAATACCCAATAAATCAAGCCGTAATCGAATCATAATGTGAACTTGTTAGGGGGAAGGATTTCCAATTTCACCGCCGGTGTATTCCGTAAATGTAACCCAATATACTACGGCTACAACGTCGGTGTCTCGCTTGCTCCGCTTAATTGTTCTGACAGGGAAATGCTCCGCGAAGACGTGGAATAAAGAACGCTCATGCTTTGGGGCCACATAGCTATCATTTCTGTAGGAATTGCGTTAAATCGTCTGTGACAAAACAGCCTTGCGGAATATCGCTATCTCTCCCAACGTATATTATCTCGTTGTAATAATACAGCTTCCAAAACGACAAGCTTTCGCGGTGCAATGGGTAAATTGAACCGACTGTCTTCTCGTTTGTGGTAGCCTGGAAACATTTGGCATCGACCAACTTGTAAGCATAGCATAACAACTGTTGCGAGTGGTCGCTGTATATAACAGGTGCGGACCTTGTCTTGTCTCGTTACCACTATTGGTTTGTTGTTTGGTACTCTCCTCTCCTCTCCTCTCCTCTCCTCCCCTCTCCCCTCCCCTCCCCTCCCCTCCCATCTCCTTCTAAATGTTAGTATCTATATCCGTATCTATACCGTACTATCCGTTACCGTTTTAGATTACTTTACTTTATAGTAATAGCAATATTTCCGGTAATATTGCAACTATTATCAATTATAACCAATAAATGTTTCTATATGCTAGCATCCGTACCATATTTCTGTCGTCATCTGTGTAGTATTGCTTTACTTCCAACGAAAATATTTGAAAGTATTTTGTGTTGGCACGAACTTCACGGGAGAGACCGCCTAGGAGATAACTCAAACGTTTCCATTACTTATGTTTATTTTTCCCGGAAGAGGAAATATTAACCCAAGGAAAACAAATAAAGCAATTTCCCGCTACATTTAAGAGCTCTTAGAAGTCGTTCGGGATGACTATATCATCTGCGTACTGATTTGTCTGCGAATGTGGGTTGTTTTTTCTTTATTTTTAGACAGTGGATCCAATTTTAGTTTAGTCATACGCTCACCTAATTCTCACGAAATCGCTATGATGCCAATGTTGTAACATAAACATATATTATGTTAAAGTATTTTTTCTCTCGTTAATTGGATAATTTCATATTCTCGTTATTTCTTGTTCCTTATTATGTATATTTTATTTCTCGTTATAACCTATTTTCTTGTTTTTTTAAAGATATTTATATTTTAGTTATTTCTATTTAATGGTCCATTTCATATTCTCATTATTTCGAATTTATTTTCATTTCGATTGTGTTATCTATCGTTAGTAGGGTTTTATGAATGGTTCTCAGTTGTCATCATATTCTACGTTTGAATTGAAGAATAGCATAAAATATATTTGTATTTCGATATGTAAACTCCTAATCATATATTCTCTAATGCATTTCATACCGACATACGTACTTTTCGCAAAGGTAGAGATGTCATAGACATACATGTATTTATATCCCGCCCTTTGTCATATAATAAACAATTATATATCTACCACAGAGTAACAGGTTAAAACAGTATTATTTTTGCTTCATACTATTAATATATCACCCACATCTGTTTGTTAAACATATCCATCTATGGGTTGTTCATAAGCGCCTATTTAATCATGATAGCGCTGTGACAGTGCCATGGCATTGTAGTTATTATCCTGGTTCGTCAGTATATCAGCCAGTGTACGTGAAGTGCCAGTATACGTGAAAGAATCTTGAAAGCGGTTCTAAACCAGAATACAAATTAAGAAATAATTTATTTATTTAAAAATGAAACGGTGGGACACATGCCATTGGTAGCTTTTCTCTGTACTGAAGACTGATGACTTATTTATATGATCTTGCAACGTGCAAACTAGAATACAGTATATATGATTTGGGTATCTAGATGGGGTGCATAACACGTGTGGAGCTTATGGTTGGAGAAGACGCGGGTGGTAGATGGGGGTGGGGTTCAGGCATCGTGGTGGGTCACGTGTTTTATCAGAAACCAGAATGTTACCACTCAGATCCACTTGGGCAAAGTTTAACTCAGTTCTCCCATCTCCTCTGTGTGACCCGCGAAGAATGCATACATCCCTGCAACGATGTAACATAAATCAAACATCGCCCTCTAGAAACGAACCAGAAGACAACAGCAGATGCTACAAATAACAGCGGCCAATCTGCCAGGGTTTGTATATACTAGAGCTGTTCTGATAAAACTCTAACAAGGACTAGGGTGGTAAGACACATACTTGAGCTCGGTGTGGGGGATGTTGTTTTATGCTGAGATCTCAGGGTTTTTTCTGAGAGCGAGGCATGAAATATGTGCAAGAGATTCTTGTGATGCCTGCTAAAATGTCAGTATTTATTGATTCTAGCATACTTTCTATTGATTCTAGAATATTTTCTATTGTTTCTAAGATAGTTTCTATTGATTCTAGGATAGGTTCTTCACGTGCGCTGGAAATATGGCAATTGGGTGTATCAGATGTATTGGATACGAATTGAATTGTTTTAGTGATGATTTTATTGAGATACGCAATCAGGGGAGATTTATAGTAGGATAAAGAGAGAGAGATAGAGAGAGAGAGAGACTCTGGACTCGCAAACACATACACATCACATACACAACACACACACACACACACACACACACACACACACACACAAACACACACACACACACACACATAGTAAACACACTCTTGCATATCTTATGAACCAGTTGGTATGTGCATGCACACATTGCACAAATCCTTCAAACATAGCAGTTGTCTTTCGACAGCACGTCATTTCCTCCACATGTTGTACATACTGCATGTCTACAATGCTGTCTTAGCTGTTGCTGCCACATCATGGGTCTCTGCCAATGATAAGGCAGCTATTCACAGTAATATAATAGTGATGCTTCCTCGCTTCTGAAAAAACAAGTGCGAGAATTTAGTACACACAGGAACCACACACACACACACACACACACACACACACACACACACACACTCTCTCTCTCTCTCTTTCTTTCTATCTCTCTGTCTGTCTCTCTCTCCTCTCTCTCTATCTCCCCCTCTGTCTCGATCACTCTCTCTCTCTCGATCATTCTCAACCTCAAGCATGCTCTCTCTTTATATCGTACTCTTTATATCGTACTCTCTCTACCATCTCTCTCTCTCTCTCTCTCTCTCTCTCCCTCTCTCCCCCTCTCTCTCCCTCTCTCTCCCCCTCTCTCTCACTCTCTCCCCTCTCCCACTTCTCTCTCTATCCCTTTCCTACCTTCCTTCTCTCTCTCCACCTGCACCAAACCAGCTCAATTTCTTGGCCAGAAAAAAATAATACCATCAATGCCAACAACGGCATGTGGAGGTGCTGAAAGGTTAACGTTTGACGTTAACCGGTTTTCTTACGTCGGGATCATTACCCAGGCTCTAGGATCTCTGAGAGATTCCAGTCTGATGTTGTAAGCACCGTGTGGCAACTACTACAAGACACCATACCCGCCAACCCTTAGATTCTATGGAGTCGGATCTGGGCCAAAAATATGTCACGACGCAAAAACCTTCTTTTAAGACACGTTTTTGCATTTTAATGTTCTCTATTTTTATGACACCGCCATTCTGTAACATTGATGGTAATTACCATTTTGCAGAGGACCATGAACAAAGCGATCGCTTCCTATTCGCTTTACGTTTCTCCGCTAACATTCAAAATATATTTTGGCCCGGATCCCTCACCATAAGAACTTCGGTTTTCAGTTCATCGCCAGCTCTTCTTCGGTTCTCTTCGTGCTTCAGAATGCGTCTAATTTTTTTGGCCTGGTCTATTTGTTTTCTGTTCGGTTCGGAGTTCCCTGTGCTAACATTATTCAATGAACTAAAGCGGAATCTCCTCTCATTTCCTGTTTCTTTCTCCGCTGATGAGAAACTTTTTAAAACAAGTCGTACCATGTTGCGTTATTTATAAGATCTGGAAATGAAGTTCCGGTGGTTTTCATTACATGGATTCAAAGGTTTACCATTAATTCTTTGTGTTCCTTGCAAATAAAAATGGAATGATGATAAGGACCACAAAGGAAGACGGATAATGGGTTAATTTAAGAAGTATGCGTGTGAAACAAATGGGCTAATGGTACCTAATTAAATGTTACCCGCTACGTTTTGACCGACTACAGATTTGAATAGATGATGATGGTAGAATAATGTAGAATCGCTTAGCATACTTACGAAATGCAATGGCATACTATGGCATACTACTTTGTGTAATCGTGTTGAATACTGGCTTATTATTACGGTACTTTATACTAAATATTGACAGAACATAGAATTAAATCGCAATGAAAAGTGAATTAAAATGACATACTAAAGCATAATATAAAATTAAAAAAAGTAGGCTGATATACGAATGACAGGCAGACAAGAAGATATCTAGAATGATACATGTAGGCTACTATTTATAGACAGAGAAAAATGTTGAATGATAACACGAATGACACACACCAGAATATATCTACTATATATGACAAAGAAGAAAGTATAATATTACTTCGTTTTCAAAATTGAAAGCGATAATGGACGTCTTCATGTATTAAAATCTACCTATAAACCACATGCTTTTATGACAATTTGAACAAGTTCGTCCCTTAGTCGCTCTACTATATCACATACTAATTATATTCAGAAATTATTTAAATGGCATACTAACTACAAACATTGTATAATGACCTAGAATGATAACGACATACTTGACATGCATAGAGAGAAGTGATAGTATGGTAACATGACTGTCATAGTGCTGAAAGTAAATACTCGAAATAACAACCGCATATTTTGTTTTTGATTCTGATATATTACCAATTCCAAGTATTCCATTGATGTTATGTATACACCATCATACTTGACATGCATAGAGAAAAGTGATAGTATGGTAACATGACTGTCATAGTGCGTAAAGCAAATACTCGAAATAGCAACCGCATATTCTGTGTTTGATTCTGATATATTACCAATTCCAAGTATCCCATTCCTGTTACACATACACCATCAATTCCGTCATTTCACTTAATTCTGCACCTCTTCTGTATCACCAAGCATTCATATATTATCCCCTGAGGAACAGAAAATGCACACATCGGTATCGATTCAGCCAACATTTATGGAAATGACGTGTATCAACTTTGACAGAGTTCTAGTAACTTGCAGGACTAAAGCAAACACGGTGAAAGTAGTCTAAACTGTCTTAACAACGTAAATGGATTTTTGCCGGGCTGGAAAATGACAGAACCTAGCGACACCGTGGAACGACGAGGAGAGATTTAAACTGTTGAATTACCATAATTTGATAATGGCTCACGGAAATCGCTCGTATTGGAATATTAGTCGTAGGAATACTGGGAGTAGCATCTGAGCAAATCATCGTGGTTGATATTCGAGAATATTTGTTATATGAAGGTGAGGTGGAGAATCCGGCAATAGTTGGCCCAATAAAATTTAGATTAACATCACCCCAACCCCACATCTCTCTGTCTGTCTATGTTTGCCTGTTTGTCTGTCTGTCTGTATGTATGTATGTCTCCCTCTCTCCCTCCCCCTCTCTCTATCTCTCTCCCGTTCTCTCTCTTGCTCTCTCCCGCTCCACACTCTGTCTCTCTTCATTTATCTCTTTCTCTCACACAAATGATCATACTATCTCTCTCTTGATCTCGCACTCTCTCTCTCTCTCTCTCTCTCTATATATATATATATATATATATATATATATATATATATCTGTCTCTGTGTGTGTCTCTCTCTCTCTGTCTTGCTCTCTCTCTCTTTTTCTCTTTATCTCTTTCTCTCACATATTCTCATTTTCTCTCTCTCTCTCTCTCTCTCTCTCTCTCTCTCTCTCTCTCTCATGGAAATAGGACTTAACAGTCTTTCATATACGTACATATAATACTAATCAATATATGATGAGGTGTGGTGACCATTCGTTGATTGGGCCCATGGCGTTCGACATCAGTATACCTCGATGCTACAGCATGTTGTTTAACATGTATACGGACTGTCGTAGACGTTGCCGTTAGGCTCAGCCAAAATCACCGCCATGACTATTTCAGTAGTTTTATTTTTATTCGTCCGCAATCCTCGTCTATATCACTTCCCAGATGAAATGAATTCGGGATTTGTCACGCTGATTTGGGTGCTTATCGCCCGTATATTGGACATCGACCACGCGTGGCGTAACTCTGCGCATGCTCTGACAGTCACACGTTGACAGCCACTATGTAATATACAACGTCCGTGCAGTAACGACATCCATGTACGAGGCCACGTGACTAGGATCTTGCCGTAATGTTTCCGCTTAGATTCTCGCGAATAAAACAGAGAAGTGTTGCGTTGGGGATTTATCCTATAAATCTGTCATTCTTCAGTGTTAAAGACGCTCTTTCGGAAAGAGAACGACTCTTGCATTTTGCCATAAATCTCCGGCTTCCGCGTTCGTTTTTTTTATATATTTCTTCTCTCACGCCGACTCCTAAATTTCGAATATCCCTAATTTGCATACACGCAAGAACATATAATACGTCTTGATTTTCAACCAGATTAACGTAGTTGTTTTATGACTTCGCTATAAAACGATTTGCCACTGAATCCATTTATTCTACAAGAATATCCCTTAGCATTTATTTCTCAGAAAAAGTCAAACGTTAAAAACTTTTTGTGTCTTTGGGTAAAATACTGTTATATTTATGGAGGACATTACGATATTTCAACGTTGTCGTGATGATCTCTCATCATGACGTTAACTTTCTAGTAATGCTCCTGTTATCCTTTCCGTTATAGTGTCTCTTAAAATTTCCGAATGTAATTCCTATCTCGACATAGCGAACACACAGCTATCATAGCATCTAGCCACTGCCGATGTTTAAGTACGATGTATTTGCGTTTTGATCCACTTTCCATGATGTTGTGAGACCGGTGCCGTATTTTATCTCACTCCGGTGGCTCCTAGATTAAATGCCGTATCCCCCACTGCATACAAACTGTCTAGTTTGATGTGAATATTGGAAATTGCAATCAAATAACCTCATGTTTTTATGGCCGACACATTCACGAGGGTTATGGTATGCTCAGCCGAGGCATGTTTTATGGGCATTTAATGCACGATGTGTATCTTTGTAAAAATTGTGTGTGATAAGTGCACCAAGCATTTCGACTTCGTTATATATATGAGTTTGGATTGACCTTCGACTGAGGATAGTATATGAATGGCATTACTACTACTACTACTACTGCTGCTACTACTACTACTACTACTACTACTACTACTACTACTACTACTGCTACTACTACCTACTACTACTAGTCTACTACTACTACTACTACTACTACTACTATTATTACTACTACTACTACTACTACTACTACTAC